>LKTO01001054.1:0-11176 GCA_001399465.1 Hymenoscyphus scutula | reverse complement strand
AAGATTTATAGATTTATTTATATTATTATTTATATTATCTTCCTCTATAACCTCTTCTTCACTTTCTACTATAGGATTAGTATCTACTACTATAGTATCCTCTTCTATAGAGTCTCTTATAGAGTTATCTATAGTCTCTTCTTCTTCTTCTATATTTATAGTAGAAGGTTCTTTTTCTTTATTAGAAGGCTTATTTATAATCTCTAAAAGAGTATTATAATCCTTTAATTCTAAATCTAATAGAGTACTAAAATCTATATTAGATTTATAATTCTTTTTATATTCTAGATCCTCTTTAATAGTAATATCTTAAGTACTATCTATACTCTTCTTTTCAAAGTTATAAACAAGATAGTTATTCGAAGAATTAAAGCCTACTAATATACCTTTATTAGCTTTTATATCTAGTTTTCCTAGCCTATTTCGAAGTCTTACTTCTTTAGGTCTAAGATAATAACAAAGAGAGCCTAGAATTCTTATATAAGATATATCTAGTTTCTCTTTCATAGCTAATTCAAAGGGGGTACAGTCTATAATAGAGTTATAAGTTATATTCTTTATATGAATAATAGACTTAACTAAGTAAGGCTAGAGATATAAGGGAATATTCTTCTCAGCTATAATAGTAATAAGTCTCTCTATTATATATCTGTTTAGACGTTCTACTATTCTGTTCTATTCCTAGCTATAAGAGCTTATATAATCGTTATATACCTTTCTCTTTATAAAAGGCGTCCTACTTATTACTTTTTAGTTCTTTAGCATTATCTAAGTGTAGACCTTTTATAGATATATTAAACTGATTCTCTAATAATTTATATAAATTAATTAAAGAATCTAAAGCTTCTGTTTTAAACTTAATAGTATATATATAGACAATTCTAGTCTTTCTATAGGTAAAAGTAATAAAGTAAGATTCTCCTTTATTACCTTTTACTCTAAAAGGACCTGCTATATCTAGGTTAAAGTAGCTTCTGAAGTTATTATTCAAAGGACTTTTAAGTAGAATATAGCTTACTTTCTTAGTGAATTTACCTAGAAAACAAGGTTCACAGTGTTCTAATATTTTATTAGAGTTACTATTAAGTTTAAAACCTATAGTCTTATTTATAGTCTTAATTAAATAAGTATTATTTAAGTGATTTAGCCTCTTATAAAGTAGATTAAGGTTCTCTTCTTTAAGTGAGGTATTTATACTATAAATAACCCTTTCAAGCTTTTTATAGTCTATAACTAAGTCCGGGAGGTAGTAGGTATTCCCTTGCTAAATAGCGTTTATCTTAATATTAGCTTTATTTATATAAGTAGACCCTTTATTAAGTACTATATTCCATCCCTTATTAGCTAGAGAGTGAGCTGAAATAAGTATATTATTAAGACTAGGAACGTAAGAAACGTTAGTTATAAGTAGCTCTATTTCTTTATAAGTAACAGGTATATTACCTTTATCTAATATAAGTACCTTTTCATTATTCGCTACTATAATCGAGGTGTTTTTTACTTCTTTATAATTAAGAAGCTAGTCCTTATTTGGAGTGAAGTGTTTAGTAGCACTAGAATCTAATACTAGTCTATTAGAAGAACTAATTAAGTTACTTATAGAGCTAGTCGACATAATAACTCGAGGAGAAATAGTTCCTTTATTAGAGTTATCTTTAGAATTCTGTTTCTTATTCTTAAAATCCTTCTTATTATTAGACGAAGAATTAGAATTAGAATTAGAATTAGAATTAGAAGAGTTATTAGAATTAGTATTCTTATTACTCTTTCTAAGTTCTAGGTGTAGTATATAGCAACAAGACTTAATATGCTCGTCTCGGTTACAGTGAGTACAAACTCGCTTATTCTTTATAGAGGCTTTATTAGCTTCTAAATCACTTCTTTAAGTCATTCTAGACTCTTCTCCTATAAGGTCACTTATAAGATCTTCTAAATCTATAGAACTAACGTCGTTTCCTATCTCTTCGTACTTTCTAGATATAAAAGAGTCGAAGGTACTAGGTAGACTATTAAATATAGTAACTAATATAAAAGCGTTAGAAACAACTTGTCCACGGCTTCTTAAGTTAATAGCCGAGGATTGAATCTCGCTTATATATTTCTCTATAGTACTAAAGTTACTATATCTAGCGTTAGCTATTTTATTATAATATTTACCTACTAGTTCTAGACTAGAGGCACCGAAATCAGCTTTTAATTTATCCTATAGTATAGAAGGGGAATGAATGTCTATAAATCTCTTTAAGTTATTAGACGATATAAGACCTTGTAGAGCAGCTAAAGCTCTATTAGATTTAGCTATAAAATCGTCTAATTTATCTTCGTATCTTATAGCTAGTTCGTCTGATTTCGGCTCTAAAATAGTCTTTCCTTCTTCTGTCTCTACTTTTTTATAATAAAGACTTTTCTTAGGTTCTTATATAGTTCCTAAGATATAGAGCATATACCCGTTTAATTTAAGGTATAATTCAGCCTCTATAAGCCATTCTATATAGTTAGAACGGCCTATAAGCTTTTCTCTCTTAAGTGAAGAAGAAGACATTTTTAAGACTAAAAAGTCTAAAAAACTATATATATAAATATATATAGAAAACAAGTACTTAAAGTACTTAAAAAACCCCTTAAATACTCTTTATATAATAAGAAAGAAGTCGTACTCTTATAAAAGAAGTACTTATTAGCTTATTTAGTTAAAAAGAGAGTAGAATTTAAAATAATCTCCTTTAAGAATTATAGAATTATTTACTTCTAGACTTAGTACTAGGCTAACTTATCTTATATAAGGAATAATCGTACTAAAAACCTATACTTAACCCTCTCCGAGGATGGCTTCTTATTAAGTATAGAATCTAGTAGCCTTATATAATATAAAACTCAACTATAAGAGACAGCTACATCTTACTAGCTTCTTTATATATATAAGTCTCTATATAAAGGTAGCTATAAGTCTAGGCACCTTAGTTTAAGAAGAAGGCTATACCACCCGCTATAGGATGACGTAATTGTACAGATATAGCCGCAGGTCAAATATAAGTAGTATATAAACGAGTTTTCGAATATATTTACTTATATCTCTAGCTTTACACTCGCTAGAGCTCCTGTCTCAGGGACGTAGGTCGCAGGTCTCTATATAAAGACTTCACGTAAGTAACAGAGGGGGTAGAGGGGTATACCGAACAACGGCCGGGAAACCGGAAGTTAAAAGTTAAAGAGTTCGAAATTTCGAACGCGTGATTTCGCCTAAAAAGAGGTAGACGAAAAAAGGTGATTCTAGGACTAAATAGGCTAAACTCTAGCTTATAACCTATAAGAGGTATTAGTTATATATAGAGTGTATATAAGATAGTAGAAGTAGGATAGTCAGGTGACTGTTAGGTACACCGGGAATTAAAATAGTAAAATTTGACTTTTTTAATTAACTTAATTTTTTCTAACTATAAGGATAGTAAAGGTCTATATATACTTCTTAGAGAGATTCTAGGAGGTTCTATAGATTATAAATATAATAGAAGTGCTTATAAATTAATAGAGATACTAGAATATTCTAGTTTATATAATAGAATCTTCTAAAAATAAGTAAGAATAGACTAAGGTTTAAACTAAAAGCCTATTACTAAGTAAGGTAATTATTACCTAAAATATAACATAATCCTAACCTATAAAAAATCAACTAAAATAATATAATATATAGCTAAGTCCTCTCTTAACTTAGAACCTAATCACTATTAATAGAAGGGGCAGTCTAGACAATCTTCTATAACAGTCCTACTATTATAATCTACTCTAGAGTAGACTGTTACTATAGATCCTTCGTTGTAATCTAGACATCTGTCCCTCTCGTAATCATTATACTAGGTATACTTATAGCTACTACTACTATAAGTGCTATAATCTATTATAACTTTACTACTATCTTTATATCTACTATATTCTAGAGTTATAAAGTTGTATATTCTACCTAGTTATAATAAGTACTTATTATAATTTTATATATATATATAAGTATACTTAGTATATACCTGTCTAGTAGAATTAACGCTAGGAATAGTATTCTTAGGAGTTAGAGATAATAAATTATATAACTAGTAATTAGGGTAATAGAAGTAGTATTAAAGTATAAAGGTAAAAGTAGTAATAGTAAGAGGTAAGGCGAGGTTCGAAGTAGATATAGTAGTAGGAGTTATAGGTAGCTATTTATAGGTACTAGGAGTTCTATAAGTACTTAGGAACTACCTTAATATATAATAAGTAAAGAGCCTTATAAGCGCGTAGGTAGGATAAGTAACGCCTTAGAGGTAGTCCTACGCCTTGCTATAGCTTATATCTAAAGCCCCTTAACTGTAGAGGAGACTATCTAGCTCGCCGGCGGCTCTATATTAGTTCTGCTCACCTAGGTCTAGATCCTTAGAATCTAGTTAGTATATAGGAGCACGTATCCCTAACCTTCGAGGGGACTAGCTAGCTTACCGGCGGTTCTATATTAGTTCTATCCTCAGAATCTGATTGCGCCGACCTTCGAGGGGACCAGCTAGCTCGCCGGCGGTTCTATGTTAGATCGATCCCCAGAATCTGATTGCGCCGACCTTCGAGGAGACCATCTGGCTCGCCGGCGGCTCTATGTTAGTTCTGCTCACCTAGGTCTAGATCCTTAGAATCTAGTTAGTATATAGGAGCACGCATCCCTAACCTTCGAGGGGACTAGCTAGCTCACCGGCGGTTCTATGTTAGTTCTATCCTTAGAATCTGATTACGCCGACCTTCGAGGGGACCAGCTAGCTCGCCAGCGGTTCTATATTAGATCGATCCCCAGAATCTAATTGCGCCAACCTTCGAGAAGACTAGCTAGCTCGCCGGCGGCTCTATGTTGGTTTGAACCCTAGAATCCAATTACTGTGTAGGAGTACGCACCTCTAACCTTCGAGGAGACTAGTTATGCCTCGCCGGCGGCTCTATGTTAGTTCTGCTCACCTCGGTCTGGATCCTCAGAATCTAATTACTATATAGAAGGACGTACCTCTACCCTTCGATAGGACCAGCTAGCTTACCGGCGGTGCTATATTAGTTCTGTATAGCTAGAACTACTAGCTAAGATCCTACTCTTATATAGCGCGGGTTTTTAACTCTAATAACAGAATCCCTAGACCTCTACCTATTAGTCTACAGGCCGCTAAGTTAGTACCTTCGGATTAGACACTATTTTAGTTAGACTCTAATTTTTTATAAGATATTTAATAATGTTAGATATAATAATTAAATTTATTTTATATAGTCTTAAAATAAACTACTCTAACCCTAGATTTATTTATATTCTAAAGACTATATTAGATGTTATTATTATTAAGGTTCTTAAGGCTAAAAATTCTCTCTTAGTAGAAATGTTCTAGATATAGTAAATACACTCTAAGGTAAGAATAGTTAGGACTATAATAGATATTAATAGAGAATTAGAAGTTTAATCGAAAAGACTACTTAAGAATAGATTATTACGATTAAAGGACTATTAATTTAGAAATTATATATTAGTATTAATATAACGATTCTAAACTAAAGAGAGAAGAAGAGAAGGAGAAAGCTCCTTCTTAAATATAGAGAATTCTGACACTAGTCCTAATTCGTATAGTTTATACTCTAGTCTATGTTAATAATAATAACTTATCCTTGCGATCGTTACCTATAAGCCTTTATTACCTCTATACGATCTATATCGTTATAACGCTTTATAATAACAATCGCTCGCGGATTCCATCTAATTAACCGATAAGTAAGCGAATATATAAGCGAAGGTTATTAAAAGTATTTAGGCCTAAGACCGAGAGGCGCTATAAGAGAGCTTATTAGTATTCTATATAGCTATTATCTACTATAAGTTTAGTAGTAGCCGATATAGCTCGCCTTTATTAAGCTTCTATATTATATATAGTATAAGGCCGTTTACTAAGACCTAGAAAGAGCCTAGCAACTATAACTCCTTCCTTTTTAGGCTAATCTAGGTCGTTTAGCTACTTATCTTCTATATTAACGTCTCTCTCGAAAAGGCTAGTTATAGGAAGATATTAGATCTTATTAAAGAGTACTACGAGCGATTTCTCTAGCCCGAAACCGAGACCCTTATAAGCGAGATCCTTAGCTAGCGCTTACTCCTCTTTATAGTCTCGAAGAAGGTTATTAGCTCGTATTAGGCGGAGTAGGACCTAGACAAGACGATCTTTATATATAGAGACGTTGATTTGCCTATAGATTAAGTGCCTCGCCTCTTACTCTCGGAATTTACTTAGACGCGCTAATTTCTATACTACGAGTTAATATTTAGGGTTCTAAACCTTCCTTAGATTTAGGCTTAGGTACTAAAGGATAATCTAGATACTAATGCCTTTAGCTAGTTTTAGAGTTAGTATTATAAGAATATAGACTTACTTAAAGGGTTAGTAACAGCTTTACTAACTGTGATTTAAGCGTCTAAGCTACTACGAGACTCTTTTCTAAATACTACTAATAACAGGACAAAGACTTAGCGCTAGAAAGCTATTAACTAATATAAGGCCGTAGTTAAGGAGTTTCTAAAACAGCTATTAGTCTTAATCTATATAACTTCTAGCTAGCCTCTATATAAGAGCGAGCTGTTCTCTATCACCTAATATAATACCTAAAGACGATATAACGCTTATATTAAACATAGGCTTGTAATACTATATACGACCTATTATAAAGGTTAGTAGTAAACGAGTAAGTTTAAAGATAATATTCGGTTCTTACTTATAGTTATCGGTAACCTTCTATTAGACTACCTTACTTAGGTTATTCTATTATATTAGATCTTCCTTTACTAGTCCGCCTTATATACTATAATCTTCTTATACCTCTAGTAGAAGAATAGTAAAGTATAGGCTAATAACTGACTAACGTAATATATAAAGTAAGTATATATCCGAGCTAATACCTCTAAGATAAGTATTATTATCTAGCGATAGATAACGGTTACTATAGTTAAGACTAAGTTTATAGCCTATATTACTTACTTTAATATAGATTAGTAAGCGAGTAAAGAGGCTAAGGAAATAGATACTAATATTCGTACTATAATAAGCTAGCGAAACTATAGTATATAGACTATTAATCGAGCTTATACTAACTAATAGAATAATAGCTTTAGTAATATATAGGATAGCTTAATTCGCTATAACCTATATACGTCGACTCTATAGAAGGACTTCTAGAGGCTTAATACTCTTTTAGAGTTAATTAGTAAGCGAAAGCGAAACGGTCTAGACCTAGACAGTCTACGACTACTAAAGAAGATTACCTAAGGCGTCTATTAGCCTTATAAGAAGTAGTCTTCTATTACTTTATTAAAAGGAGCACGCTAATTATACTATAACAAGACTCTCTAATAGAAGTCCGCTATATAAGAATACACTATAATAACTATAATATCTAGGATAAAGTAGATAGTTATCGTTCTCGGTATAGAAGAAGAGAAGAGTATACTCTTTATACTACTATATATACTTCCTAATACTAGTATCACGATCTTAATCCTGCCCTTTATCTCTCTTCGTAGAGACCTACTCCGCCGGGTACGTGAGTTAGTAATCGATTACTAGATCTAGACGCTATACGAAACACGAACTACTCTCTTAGTATTTATAAGCGCTAAGGCTACTAAGACTAAAGGTTTCTAAGCCTATACTTATAAGCTAGCTATTATAAGTAACCTTAGACGAATCGTCTTAGATAAGGCTTACTTTACTATAACGACGTCTAAATATTATACTATTATAGTTAACTTAGCTCTAATTCGTAGAGTTTATATATAGTTTATTTATTAGATTACAACTTTACTCTTTACCTTATAGGCGCGATTTAAGCTATAGAATAACCTAATTAATCCTAAGATCGTCTATATATTAATAAATCGGCGAAACCTATTCTATATAATAGAGCGTATTATTAGGCTAAGGCGTCTACTCGAAGAAGGCGCGCGGAAAGCAAAGGACGTATAAAAGAGTAGCTAGCTCTTAGATCGAGCTTAAGATAAGATTATCTTATATATTCGAATAAAGGAAGATACTATTATATTAGCTAAACTACTCTATTACTCTTAGTATATAGCCGACATAGGTATAGCTATATAGAAGGAGTAGCTACTAAGAACGTAGCTTCTCTCCTCGGATTAGCTATATATAATAGCTACGTCTACCCTTAGCGCTAGCTTCGACTATACCTATATTCGCCTTGTAATATATATTAACGAGCTGTTATCTTTAGTAGACTTCGCCTAAGAGTCTAGTCGAGTTAGGCGAGATAGGAAATAAGCGTACTCACTAGTCCTCTTATCGCGTATATAGAGACTATAAGCCGCCGAGGATACTATAATCGAGAAACGAGTACTCTACCGCTACCTACTTAACTAGGACTGCCGGCGGATATACTTAAGCAAGTATCTCGACTCTAAGCCGTATTAGCGAAAATGCTATACTAATAATAATATTATCTATAATATTTATAGTATTAGTCTAGCTCGGGCTCTATTACTTACTATCCTAGTACTTTAGTCTATTAGTAGTATAGCTATTTAGAAGTAGCGGCGCCTTACTAACTTAGAGCTTAGTCGATACTAAAAGGACCTTCTTATAGTCTAAGGTATATACGTACTCTATAAGGTAGCTGGTACTATATAAGACTACGTTTTCTCTATCTGCTAGCGCCGGTTTAAGTTCTTCGAGGCTTATAATTATATTAAGAACTAAGGTTAAGGACGGCTATAGATCACTCTATAGTACGTATACTATTAATACTATAATCCCTAGGCTATCTACTAACGAGTAGACCTAGAGAGCGGCTATCGAAGCTACCTCTATACTAATATTATTATACTACTTTATTACGGTATTTTCTACAGCGGTAACGTAGCGAAGTAGCTATTTAAGTAATTTCAGCGAACGTTTATAGACGTCTATAAGTTCCTTAGGTAATATAGTTAAGTAGCTAGCTTTAGCGGAGGTAAGGTAATCTAGAGAGTCTATATAGCTACAGCTACTCTTATTTAATTTGAGTTATATTAGGCTAGGCGTAAGGGTTATAAGAGAGAGGATTTTAGTATATAGACTAGAGTTATATTAATTATTATTCTAGAGTAACTTATAATATATTAAATAGAGAAGAATTAATTTCTAATATAATATAATATTTATTTCCTAGTATTTAGAGTTTATATTATCTTAATAGTAATATCTAGGATATTTAGTATAAAAGCTTTTACTTTAACTCTTACCTTATTATTAACTATTAGTCTTATTAAAGATATAATAGTTTAGAGTAGATAGAGATCGTAATTATATATTAGTTATCTAGGCAACTAGCCTAGTATAGTACTAGGCCTTATATCTTAAGTCTATATAAGAAGTAAGTTCTATACTAAATATATAATATATATAGTTCTCTCTAAGTATATTAATATATACTATCTAACTCTATATATAATAGCTACTATAACTATTCTTTATTAAATAGATAGAGATATTAAGAGTTAAAGAGAACTTTTAAAAAAAAAAGTAATAAAGGTAATTTATTATTAATATAAATTAAAAGAGTTATATATATATAAATATAAAGAAGAAGGTTTTAAAATAATTAAGAGTAAAGGGAAAATAGAGAGTAAGAGTAAGATAATAGAAAAAGTAAAAAATAAATAGAAAAAGAAATAAATTATTTTAATATTATAATAGAAGATAATAATTAAAAAAGAGAAGAGATATAAGATTAAGATTAAGAGTTCTATAAAGAATAAGTATAGAGTTAAAATAATAGTTAGAAAGGTAATAAAGAAAGTATTTAAAATAAGGTAGAATAATAGAAAGGTAAGGTTAAAAGAGTTATAAGATTAATAAGTAGAATAAGATAATTAAAAAAAAGAGGTTTAAAGTAAGAATATAGACTAATAATAATAATAAGATAAAGAATAAGTATAAGATATAAAGTTTAAATAAATAAGATTAAGGAAAGTAGTTAAGAGAGAAGAAAAGAGTTAATAAGTAAAGAAAAGAAAAATAATATAAATATAAATATTAGAATTATATTTAAAAAAGATTAAAAATAAAATAAAGTAAAGTTAAAAGTAAAATATTAAAGAAGAGGAAAGTAAAAGTAATAAAATAAAATAAAAGATAGAAAGGAAGTAAATATTAAAAGAAGATAAAGTATAAATAAGAAAGAAATTAAATAAAAGTAAAGTAATAAAATAAAATAAAAGAGTAAAAAAGAAAGATAAAGAAAGAGTAAAAGAGAATAAGTATAGAAGAGTTAATTATAAGTAGAAATATAAGTAAAGATTATAAGTAAAGAGTTAGATAAGGATATTAAAAAAAATATAAAATTAAATAAAGAATTAAAGAGTATAAGAGAGAAAGAATTTAAAGAATAAATATAAAATAAAAAGAGAAGAGGTAAATAAGAAAGAAAAGAAATTAATTAAAAAAAAAAAGAGATAAGAATAAAAATAAAGAAGAAAGAAGTAAAGTTATATAAATAGAAATTAAAGAATAAAAATTAGATAAAATAAAGAGAGTAATATTTAAAATTAAGGTTAATATAAAATAAAAAAGAAATATAATAAATAAAAGTAAAGTAAGTTAAGATAAAGAATTAATAGTTAAAGTAAAAAATAGAGAAAGAGAGAGTTAAATTAAAATAGTTAATTAAGAGAGTTAAGAGTATAATAAAGAAGTATTAGAAGGAGAAGGAGAGTAGAGTTAAAGAAGAAGAGTATAGTAGAAGTAAAGAATAGAGAGTAGTTATTAAAAGAAGGAAGAAGGTAAGTAAGGAGAGTAAGTATTAGAGGTAAGGGAGAGTAAGTATTAGAGGTAAGAGAGAGTAAGTGTTAGAGGAAAGTAAGTAAGTAAGTAAGTAAGTAAGTAAGTAAGTAAGTAAGTAAGTAAGTAAGTAAGTAAGTAAAAGTAAGTAAGTAAGTAAGTAAGTAAGTAAGTAAGTAAGTAAGTAAGTAAGTAAGTAAGAGAGAGAGAGAGTAATAGAAGGAGAGTATAAGTTATAGAGGGAGAGTATAGTTTATAGAAGGAGAGTATAGTTTATAGAAGGAGAGTATAGTTTATAGAAGGAGAGTATAGTTTATAGAAGGAGAGTATAGTTTATAGAAGGAGAGTATAGTTTATAGAAGGAGAGT
>LKTO01001053.1:0-11197 GCA_001399465.1 Hymenoscyphus scutula | reverse complement strand
CCCCCCCCCCCGAGACGAAATGAAATATCGGAAAATGAAAGAAAGATGCCCAAAACCCATGCTTGCTAACGAATGATTTTTCTAATATGCCCACCCCCCCAAAAAATTCCAAATACTCCCGCCAAAACCACACAAAAAGAATTTGTTGAAACCACCCGCCGCCCCCTTTCCCAAGACAAGAAGGAGATGAAGAAAAATGATTCGGTGTGATTGATACTCGTACAAAAGCGCATGAAAACCACCACTCCATCATGCTTGATTAAATTGTCTTTTTCTCTCTCACTCTCTCAGGTTCTCTCCTTAAGAATTTCTTCGTTGCTTGCACTTCTCGTGTGCCATGTGGCCGTTTCGTGCCGTGGTCCTCGTAAACTCGGCGCCACAATTGGGACAGCTCGATTTAGCCGCCGCCCCCGATTTCTCTCGCTGGTGGCGCAACAGGTTGCTAAATGTGGAAAATTGTCGCCCGTTACATCCATGCTCCCAACACTGGGGCTTAGGTCGGCTGTGAACGACCCGAACGTGATCACCGTTATCTGAGGAGCCGACTTTGGAGTTTGGGCTGGGGTGGTGCGAGTGCGAGTGAGAGTGAGAGTACATGTGTGGCTGATCCGATGCTGACGAGAGGGAATGTGGTCGTCCGCTGTAAGAAAGGAAATTAGTGATTTGTCAGATTTATGACTGAGGTGATTGGCAACTTACACATAGTTGTGGATGCTACCCTCGGGTCCACTTTGAGAGTATGGCATTGGAGTGAAGGTTGGGGAAGCGGAGAAATCGGCAGGGCTCATTGTGAAGACTGGTCCGTACATATCTTGGTTCGAATTGTCAGGTAGGGCAGGTGAGTATGGTGTGAGATATGATGAGCTACTGAGTGCTGGAGATGGTTGTGCTTGTTGTGATGGTAGGCTGTGATTTGATGGGAGGGGTCCAGCAGTAAGTAGAGGAGATGGAGTGAGACTGCTGCTGTATTCTGGAAGTGTTCGTGGCATGAGATCTGGCGAGGTTCGGTTTGAAACCACATATGGGTTGCTAACTGAACGCTCTCTTCTAGCACGAGTCTTGGAATCTCGTCGAGCGTGGTCTCGTTGTCTCTTCAACTCTCTTTGCTCTGGAGTGAGGGTTGCCCGTGGTGGACTAGATGAAAGGGAACGAGCGTAAATGGGCATAAGTTTTGGGTCATCATATGCTGAAAGCATAGATGGGTTTAAAGGAGGGCTGGAAATGTATTGTTCTTCCATTTGAAAGTCTGTGAATGTTAGAATGGTCACATACATGAGTATACGTTTCTAACTTACGAGGCCAGGTGTAGGACTGTCGAATGCCCGCATCGAATCTAGCATCGTACTGTTGAATCCCGACGGTGCTATTATAAATGTGAGTAGGAAATTCTTGAATAGAAGAATCATCTTTCATACCTCATATTTGCTGGAATGGAATTGGAACGAAGGATTGGTGGTTGATGTAAGGACTGTAATGAATGGGATCTCTGAAAGGACTGTGATGGCTCTAGCCGTAGATAAGGTGTGCTTCCTGAACGTCCTCCTGTAGTTGGTTCTTCTAGATACGACCAGTCGGCATCCAATTCACTGTCAGATAAGAGCGGAAAAGGAGTGAGGTCCTGAGGGGCAGGTGATGATATATGTGAGTTGGATGGGTCCGGATCCTGTTCGATGAAGGATTGGGGTGACGTAGTACGAAAGCCAACAGGTCCTAAGAGTTGTTGGTCTGGGTCGGATTCGAAGATGTTTAAGCCCTGAAACTGTAAGGCTGTTGATGATAGATGGCTGTTGGCTCTTGATCTGGACTGACGTGAGTCTTCTGTGCCCGGGTCTATATAGAGAGAGGCCATGAATGCAGTAGGATGAGGGGCTGTGATGACTGTTTGATTTCGGCACATACGCAGGATTTGATGAGATACTCGAAATAGATAGAGGGAGAGGCTTCAATCGGCAGGATCTTATAAAAAATCGTGGAGATCGTGAGGGCAGGGGGTACCTTTGAAGAAAGAAGGGAGATGAGATGAGATGAGACGAGACCTTTTCTACTTGTCGATGTTTCAGCGGATCCTCGAGGCACAAAAGTGGTTGATGGGTACAGGTCTCCGCCTCCACCGGCACAGTTGTCGACAAGGCTCTAAGTGAGTACATGCTGGGGGGGGGGGACCCATGGCCGAGCCCCTGACCCCCTCGAGGAGGTAGAAAGTGGAGTAGCGGTTTGCGGGTTGAACAGTTGAATGAACATCAATTGCAAGCGTGCAAGCCATGCCCTGTCAACGTCCATGCCCACGCCTGTCATGATGCTGGTTTCTTGAAGAACCGGGGAAGGTATTGGTCGATCGCCTTACCTTGGCGGAGGATGCTCCCCCCCGTCTCTTTTTTTCACTTGCAGCAGCAGAACCCGCGCCCTCGAGCAACAGCAAGCAAGCGCAAGAAAGCGGGTTTTGGGTGGAGAGAAGTCTGAATGATTTTCCCCTCCGGAAAAAAAGAGAGCTAAAGAAATGGCACTGACTTTGACAGGCAGCGGGGGTTGATCAGATCACTGAACTGATCAGGACAGGGCAGGCCGGGTATGAGCTATGATGATGGGGTCATTCCCACTTGGGGATGTACTCGTACAGAATTGGGTGTTGATGCCCTGGCAGGGGCTCTTCGATCTCATCTCCTTGTGCGACGGCAAGGCGTTCTTCTGCTCTTCAAGCTCTGGAAAAGAAGCCTGGCCATACCGGGGTAGCTCTGGTAGCCTCGAGCTCGAGTCGATCGTTGAGGCGATTGAATCATCAGGCAGGGCCTTGCTTGAATGGAGAAATATACAAATGATATAAAAATAAACATGGTGATTCCAAAAGGGCAGTGCGATTGTAAAACGGGAACCTAGCAGTAGTTGCCATCGCACGTCGCACGATGATCTCTTCCGTCAGTACGGGATGAAGTAGGACGGAAGTGAACACTGATTGCTAGTGTATCGTAGCTTGGGGTAGCTTGCTTGGTTGCTTGCCACGGTTCAGTTAGCTCTGAGCTGCTGAAGCTTTTTTGGTGTTTCCTGCATGTAGCACTACTACACACTACTGCAAGCCATGTGTTCGAGATGGGTGACTGATCAATGGCAACCTCGTAATGGAGTCGCCTGTAGTTACCGCTCGAAACAGACGCTGCTGACTGAACTGGCGCCCGCCGCAGCCTCTTTGGAAATTGTCGACCGCCGACAGAGTGACCTGCGATACTCGTACTGGTACAGAATTGAGTACGGTACAGAGTACAGCCGAGAACTGAGAACTCTCTTGTCAATACTCGTAGATGCACCACTGGTCTCCACTGTCCTGCTTTCAG
This sequence comes from Hymenoscyphus scutula, assembly GCA_001399465.1. Classification (NCBI taxonomy): domain Eukaryota; kingdom Fungi; phylum Ascomycota; class Leotiomycetes; order Helotiales; family Helotiaceae; genus Hymenoscyphus; species Hymenoscyphus scutula. The sequence goes on along the minus strand of LKTO01001053.1, from coordinate 7,871 downwards.
ACCACCTGCTGGCCATGTTTTCCCACGCCCACGCTTTCCTCGCTGCAGTTCCCAGCATTTCCTAGAATTTCCACTTGCGCTGCTAGTAGATGCCAGCAGATAGATGCCTGCACTCACCTCACCTCACCTTTCAGAACTTCTTCCGGGCCTTGAGCAACCGCCCGGCGTCTCTCTCTTGCTGCATTAGGGGCATTAGGCCCCATTCAGGCCCTCTCCATGGCCCCCAGATGGCCGTCACTCTGCGAGTCTGCAGCGCTCTTCACCAGCTAATTACCTGCACGCCCGCTACGCCGCACATCGGCAGCCTCATCTGACCGCTGAATTCGCTGCGAAATTTGGCGAAATTACCGACCGAGATTGTGTGAGAGAGAGTGTGAGAAAGTGGTGAGGGGAGAACGAGGCTGTGAAATTTACAATTGGGGGTGGAAAAGAGGGGGCATGTCTAGCAGGAGAGCAAATCATTCGGCAGCTCGTGGCTTAAGCTTCTTTGAAACACGCTAGTCGCAGAAAACATGTGGCACAGAAAGTCGACCACCCACTCTTCAGCGTTTCCCATCATCTTTGCAACTTTTTCTCCGGACCACCAAGATGTAAACTGTTCTAGCTGTACCTAAATTTACCTTTAGCCTTTCCTATACAGGCTAGTTACGTGAGGGTACCTGGGTGGCAGAGCAGACCAGAGCAGAATCGAGGTACAGATGACAGGTACAGGTACTCTGCGTAACACTACTAAGCGACGTCCTACCCCACCCATCGTATAACGGTACTATGTGGCTGACTAGCTCTTACAGTACTAGACTTTGTAGCTCCGTGCTTCCGTACCTCTACTTAGGTACAAAATCCACAATTGTCACTGACAAGACCAAAACAACCAGCACTAGGACCACCAAACACGCCGCAGTGTTCACTTCGTATGCCGTGCCTCTCCCATGAACCTTCTATCAAGATATTCGGCGACATGATAACGCCATAACACCACCACACATCTGCAGCTGTCAGGTACGGAACAGTACGCAATCTGAATCTTTCCCGGTGCAAGCGAGAGGCGACTCGCTCCGTATCAAGCCCACCGGCAATCTACTCACATCTAAATGGGGAATGTGGAGAGTACAGCCTCCAAAGGAGGGGGTTGGTTTTAACCGGATCGAGTTCCAGTTGAGCCTCGAGTCTGCAGAAACCTCATCAAACAATGCAACCCTCATTGTTGTTCCCTCGAATCCCTCAGAAACCTAAGATACGGGTGATCTGGTGATCCAGAGCATTCCAGAACCAATTTTCAAAAATCCGAGGTACGCGGAGATGGGAGAAGAAGTGGTACGTTACTAGAAATCAACAAACACACCATACGGCAAAGCAGTTTGTTGACAATTTGACCGTATGTAATTTAATTTCTGTCAGACCGGAAAACACAAACCCCACCATGACTAAAACATTTTCTATTTAAACTTCATCTCTTGATCCTCTACACAACTTTCACATAAAAATGCGAATGCAACTTTGAATGATTTTAATTACACGAGTTGTGAGCATGTGGGGGCTTCATGGCTGTGCTAGCAATTGTATGTCACAGATTTTTGGTATTTCGTTTCAGTTTGGAAGAAGTCTGCCAAAATCTTCAACGGAACTTTTATTTGTTTGATAGACTATCACAGCCACGGTCTGGTTCAAGCACCAAGGCTCTGGCGGGCCGGCTTGGAAAATATCCGACCTTTTTGGGCAGACCACGGTCGCATGAATTCAGAATAAGGCTAATTCTCTGAAAAGATAAGAATCTAGAGAAAAAGGTAAATTCAACGACTTGGAATCAGAATTCCGTTTTCACACGCTAGGGGATGATTCGATAAAACAGTGGAAGGGTACGAATGGAGAAAATGATCCTGTTAGTGAAACGGAAGTATTGGGACATCCGGAAAATCACAAGAAATGTGGCGAATGGTATACATATTTTGAAACTGGGCGTTTTTCATGACGGGCTTTAGAGGGTTCTGTTCTAATCAGGTTATGGATGAACGAGAGGGTGTTAATTTGAAATCACCCAAGAATAGGTTCAAATTGGAAAAGTGGCAATGCTGAATTGATAATACTCAATTTGTGAGGAATCAATGAATTGGAATCAATCTCTTGCTGGCTTCCAAACTGCATCTCAACTACTTTATGAAGAAGTGATTAATAGGTCTAGCGAGTGGATATCGCGTGGGGGAAATAGCTGACTGGTCACGTGCGCACGTGGAAAGTTCCACCCGACCTCACCAATCAATTACGCGCAGTGTTCTTCGCGTTCATCACCAAACAAACACCAATACCCTCGGAGGGTGATTACTTGGAAACTCAAGCCCAAGGGGACCATTCTCAAGTTCTCAATATTGGCTCTTGACCTCAAACATTTCGCTTTCGGTATTCTCCTTGGTCTTTACCCGCGTGCGCCCCTTCGTTTTGGTCGAACAAGGGACTCGGCGTCTATTCCACGTCTCGCCCCTTTACCAGGTACTCCACGTACAGTGCAACATCCAACATCATCCAACTTCTCACACTACGTAACCGCCCTCGACCCAACAAATGCAACTCATCAATCTAGGGTAGATCCAAAAAAACAAAGACACGTGGGATCCGAAGTTTTTCAGCACATGGCAATGCGGGGGTTTGAAGGGGAGGAAGTGTAACCGATTTTGAAAGATCACCAATACATGAACACGAGAAACAGACAAGATCAACTTGAAACTTCCGCGTTGGAATTGTCAGATTTCAAATCGGGTTCTTCCGGGTGGTCATCAAGCTCGCTATTCGCCTACTGATGTGGCAAGAACCACACACACGCTGGCTGATCCTACGTGTGACTGGTTAGCTCGCTATTCCTACGCAGACTTCCAGAAACTCCGAAAAGGGGCATTCGTTTCGAGACCTCCAACATACCAGCATATTGGTTCTCACGATTCCATCGAGCCGGCAATTCACTTTCGCCACTCGCGACAACCGTATTGTATGATCAACCTTCAGTAATCGATTGAATGACAATATAACTTCTTGTAAAGGTTACATTGAGTTTCGGTCCACATTTTATGGTTTCAGATTACGAAGATAATTAGACAATTCAGTGTGTGTCAAAGATGACCGGGAAAAGAAAGAGAAAGCGTCCTGGGAACGCAACCGAAAGTCATGAGAAACGTCAAAAAATATCAACCTCAATTTCAAATACGAGTTTGGCGAGCCCAAAGGATTCGGTTATCAAGCAAGCTTTGCTTACTCAGTTCTACTCACAAGTGTTTACTCTTCGAGAGTACTTGCTTTCAAGGCTACCAAGCGCTTCCAAAATCAGAAGAAAGAAGATTTTGCATATAGGGAGAAGTAAGAGTCCAGATCAAGGTGGCGGGCAAGATTTATCTTCATTTCTTGACAAAACCTTGGTTGGCGTCTTGCCTCAAAGTAATGACTCGAAAGAAGATAGAATGCGGCAATGGGCAAGTTTATCCCAGAAAGCCGATGACTCTATGTCTACTATAGACCTGAGATCCGTGGGAAAGTTTTCACAATTAGAGGTTAGTTTGATTTTGCGTTGACATGTGAATTTTGAGAAAGCATAATATGTCATTTCAGGAGCGCATCTAACTTAAAGAACTTAGATTATCAACAAATCGATTTGGATGCTGTTCTCACAAAGTCATGGACGTGTTCAGCATTTGCTATGTCAAGGATTCCAGAAAGACATTAGCTCAAGAATGATCAATCAGGGTCAAGGACATACTTCGGCGATTCCTGGTGTGATCTCGACTTATCCAAATAGTCATGTAACTGCAATGAGATCAAAACCATGGCCTCAGATTTTACTTCTTCTGGGGACAGAAGGTGAGAATGTCATGGCTGATTTGATAATGGATTGTGGTATATTCGTTGAGACCGAGGCAGGCCATGGTGTTTATCATCAACTGAGCGGTAAGTTTCAAACCTTGATTTATGGACTGAATTCAAACTAATATTGATAAGGTATCCCTTTGGGTGAGCTTCGCACCTTGCCGAAGCCTTGTGAAACCAATTCCAAGGCTCAAAACCCTTTCCCAAAAAATGATGCAGCCAGCGGCGATGCTACCAAGCCTTCGATCCACAATCCTTCGAGTATCCTGTTTGTCCGTAGTCGAATGCTCTACTCTCGTGCAGAATTCAATGCACAAGGAGGAGTGAGGTTTGGGCTCAGACATATTCGTAAGTTAACTCATTTTCTTTTCAGTTCCCTGGCTAATAATACAGATGTTCTGAATCGGTATCAACTTGAACCAGATAATGGTCTGCCCGAGAATGGCACACAAGGAGAACCGTCGCTGGATCCCAACACAATTCATTTCATGATGTACCTGTTCCCTCGACAATTTGGACTACACAATGCTTTTACAAGTGAAGTTGATCACCGACAAACTGTTCAGCCATATAAGGATTATACTCTTCGAGAAGATGAGATTTTCGAGAGATACTCTGACCCAACAGCACCCAAATTGCCAAAGAGGTTGCGGGGGAACGCTGCCAAATTGGCTCGGAAACTACAGGTTCAGCACAAAAGATGTGCCTACAAGAAGTTACTCGAGCATTATTGTCCTGTGAGTATTACACACATGGTACAAGAGCACGCTGACTTTACAGGTTAACCCTGCTGCTTCTGTTTTCCCAATGCCACCAACGCAATCACAGAAAAGCAAAGAATCATCTGCCATTTTCAAGACTCAGAACTCCATCAGCACAGCTAGTGAAATTGCAAGCACTACAGGGACCAAAGATGTAACACCGCCGAAATCGTCTTCTATGATGGATTATGCAACACCTACCCCGATGGTGTCAGCCTTTTGTCGCTCTGTCTTGTCGAATATCATCCCAAGAGAATTCTGGGGAATTGGTGCGACTCAGATCCACAATGAAAAGAGATTCCTTTTGAACGTGGATCGATTTATCGAGTTGCGTAGATTCGAGAGCTTCTCTCTTCATGAAGCTACGCAAGGATTGAAGGTATGTCAACTTACTTACCGAGACTAAATTATTACTACGAAATAATCGACGATCAAGTTTACTAACAGAAATGTAGATCTCAAACATCGAATGGCTCCAACCCCCGAACTGCGCCAACAACAAACCATCCCAATCAGACACAAAAAAGCGTCTGGAAATATTTCAAGAATTCCTCTACTATACCATAGACTCCCTCCTCATTCCCCTAATCCGAGCAAACTTCTACGTAACAGAATCAAACATCCATCGTTACCGCCTCTTCTACTTCCGCCATGATGTTTGGAAATCCCTCGCCGACCCAGCATTGTCTTCTCTCAAACTTGATATGTTTGAAGACGTGAAATTGGAACAAGCGCAGAAATTACTTCAGAGTAGGACTCTTGGATTTTCTCAAGTAAGGTTACTTCCCAAGGAAAGTGGGATAAGACCGATTATGAATTTGAAGAGGAGAGTCGTGAAGAAGGGGACGAAGAATTTGGGAGCTAGTATCAATAGTTTGCTTACCCCGGTTTATAATGCACTTTGTTATGAAAAGGTAGTTCTGCCCTCTTTACACATCCCCACAGAATTCAAACAATATGTAGAGTACTGACAAGAATTTCAGCAAGCCAATCCCTCTCGTCTCGGTTCAACAATGTTCTCAGTAGGCGACCTCTACACTCGAACCAAAGCCTTCAAATCCCACCTCCTCTCCCTCGGGCACCTCAACAAACCCCTATACTTTGTAAAAATCGACGTCCAATCCGCATTCGACACCATCCCGCAATCCGCAATCCTTAACCTCATGTCCACAATCCCAACCGAAGACGAATACCGCCTAACGAAACATTTCGAAATCAAACCGGGAGAGGGTTATCGCGACTCTTTAACCACACATACAGATCCCAAGCCTATCCGTGCTTGGAAAGCTACTGCCAAAGCCGAGGACGATTATGACACTTTCTCCGAAACCCTCGAGGAGAGTTTAGGCAAGGAAAGGAGAAATACCGTTTTCGTGGAGAATATCGTTGTGCAGACTCGGCAAACGAGAGCATTACTAGCCTTGTTAAAAGAACATGTCAGCAGAAACATGGTGAAAATAGGGAAAAGGTATTACCGCCAAAAAGAAGGCATACCACAAGGTTCCATCCTCTCTTCCCTCCTCTGCAACTACTTCTATGCTGATCTCGAGGCTAAACGCCTCGGCTTTCTCAAAGAAGGAGATGCGTCTGAAAGTTTACTGCTGAGACTTATTGATGATTTCTTGCTTGTTACGACGAGCAAGGAGAAGGCGAAACGGTTTCTGGATACGATGCATGAGGGTGTTGAGGAGCATGGGGTGAAATGTCATCCTGGGAAGAGTCTGGTTAATTTCGAGGTTTGGAGTCAAGGGCAGAAGGTTAGGAGGGTTGTTAGCGGGGAGGGATTCCCGTTTGTGGGGTGTTTGGTGGGGATGAAGGATTTGGGGATTTCTAGGGATAGAGGGCGGAGGAAGGAGTTTGGTGAGTTTATTCTTGTTTTTCCTTTCTTATTTCCTTTCTTTTATTTGGCTCGCTCTTTTTGGAAAGTTTTTTCATTGGTGGATTAATACTTTTGTTGTATGGAGGTTTTATTTGGGTGGTGGTGGAAATGGAAGGATTTGTGATGGGATCGTGGCTAACTTCTAAAATAGCAATCGTCGACTCCCTCACAGTCGAATTCTCGAAAATGCCGGGAAGATCATTTCATCGGAAAGTCCTCAGTAAGCTCATCCTTTCCTCTTTCACTCCACTATTTCATTTTCGTGGTGGCGGCCCATAATCACGTTACTCGTCATCCATCGCCGCATCTCATTTTGATGCATTGATCACACCCTTGGAATTTACCCACCATAGTTTTGGTGGTGGAATCCTGAATGCGTGCACTTATTTATGGCCTCATTTATGGGAAAACCTGGTACATACGACCATAGACTGAGGAGAATTGGGCATCCCGTCCGCTCTGCCATACACAAGCCTCAGATCGGCAGATTAGTAGTTGGGTGGGTGACCACCAGCGAATACCTGCTGTTGTATGTTTTTATTTTTTGTCAATTTTCCTTGTCATCAACTCTGCATTCTTGTTCTAATCACTTCCATTGCTTGTTCCCCAGATCTCTCTTTTTTCGTTTCGAGGTTTGGTGATGGTGGGGGTGGAAATACTAATTCGAATAGATGCATTCAAAATCCAATCCCACGCCATGTTCCTCGACACGGCATTTAACTCCCTCCCCACCGTTCTCTCGAATGTGCATTCGGCATTCATCGAGACGGCGACGAAGATGTGGAGTTATGCTAAATGTTTACCTGTTGGGAAACAACCTGGGGTCAAATTGTTGATCAGTAAGTACTTTTGTCTTCCCCCTCGAACGTTTTTCCTCCCTCTTGAACAAGTATAAGTATATATATAGTAGGACAGGGAAAAGTGGGAATGAGGGTATGATGCTAACGAGACTACTAGAAACGATCTCCGATCTAATCGAACTCGCGTTCATCCTTATGAAAAGTAAGGAGAGGAATAAGAGGAATGTTGGGTTTCGATGTGTGGTTAGGAAGGTGTGGGTTGAGTGGTATGTTTTTTTCGCCTTTTTATTTCCTCTCTTATACTCCCATCTATCCCTTCCTCCCCTCCCCCTCCCCTTCATCTCTCCCCTGTTTCCCTCCCCTTATCTCTCCCCTTACACCCTCCCTTCATCTCTCCCTTCATCCCTCCCAGATACTTAAAAATCACACTAACAAAAAAACAGGCTCGCCATCCACGCTTTCCGCAAGGTGTTAAGTAAGAGACAAAGTCGGTATGGGAAGATCATTGAGTGGTTGGATGGAAAGACGGGGGAATTGGAGAGGAGGGAGGGGAAGCGTTGTGAGTTATTCAGGGGAGCTGTTGGG
>LKTO01001052.1:0-11199 GCA_001399465.1 Hymenoscyphus scutula | reverse complement strand
TTTATTATTAGTTTTAATATTCTAGTATAGTCTACTATAAACTAATAGTAGAAGTTAGTAAATCTCTAGAAATATTAAATATCTTTAACGTTTTTTAGTAATTTCTAGTTAATAACGTCTCTTATTTTATCTAGGTTAATTTCTATTCTTTCTAGAGAGATTATCTAGCCTAGAAACTTTATATAAGTTATACTAAACTTATATTTTAATAGTTTAAGTTAAGAGTTTACTATAGTAAGTCTTTTTATAACTTTATATATATAACTCTTATATTCCTCTACTTTATCTAAGTAGATTAGAATATCATCTAGGTAATAGATAACTGTTATCTCTAGAAGACCTTCTAGAATGTTATTATTCTACCTCTAGTAGGTTACTAGCGTAGTAGCTAATCTAAATAGTATTACTATATACTTATAGAGTCTCGAGAGTAATCTAAAAGTAGTTTTTCACTTGTTAACTACCTTAATCCTAATTAAGATATAAGCGTTCTATTAGTTAAGTTTTATAAATATCTTAGTAGAGCTAATTCTATCTAGTAGATATTATTCTTCTAGTAGTAGATAAGTATTCTTAATTATTATATTATTTATATCTCGATAGTCGACGTAAACTCGATCTATTAGGTCGTTCTTCTTACTAACGACTAGTATATTTAATAGAATAGATAATTTAGACCTCTAAATATAACCTTTCTTTAAACCTTTAATAATATTACTTTTAAAGCGTTATAGCTTAATCTAACTATAAGGCTATATTTTCTATTTCTTAAGGTTATAACTCTCTTTTAGTTTAATCTTATAATTCTATAAATAATATTCTAGTAGAGCTTATAAGTTCTCTAGGTTCTTAAACAATTCTATAAATTCTCTATACTATATAGGTATTATATTATTAGCTTTCTTACTAACCTATAGAGAACCCTTAGTAAAGCGTTCTAGCGCTTTAGAAGAGGTAGCGCTAACCTCGTTCTAGCTATATAGTTATAGCTATAATTCTTTATAGTTATATCGGCTAAAAGTTATTATTTAGACTTTCTAGTTAATATCTAGATTATATTCTCTAATCTATAGTATACTAAGTATTACGTTCTAGCTTCTAATCTTAATAATATTAAATTATATATCTAAGTAATATCCTTTAATAGTAATTTACATTAGAATTATTTACTAATTAATAACTCTGTTTTAATATACTACGTCTATTCTATCGACTATACCTAGATAGTATAGTTCTATCTTCTTAACTAGAACGTTTAGCTTCTTAAGTACTAATAGAGAAAGGAAGTTATCTATCGCTTCTAAGTTAATTATAACCTAGAGTTCCTGTTCTCTAATCTTTACAGTTATAGTTAACTACCTGTCTTCTAATATAGTATAGATTTCGTTTTTAATAAATGTTACTATAAAACTTCGCTCTCTCTAGCTAATTTCCGCCGCTTAGAGGTTACTTCTCTAAGAGTAGAGAGTTACTTATTATAAATTACCTTTAAACACTCTATAAACTATCTACTATTCTATAATTATATTATAGTTAGGTTTATTACTAGTAAACTACTTCTCTAATTCCTAGTCTAATATAGGTTTTAGATAGTATTACTACTATATAATTATATCTTCTAATATAACTTCTAGAGCCTAGTATTCTTCTACTTATAGTTAGATAAAAGGTTAGTCTCTTTCTCTCTATAACTTAAGAGTAGACTCGAAGATGTCCTTAATAGCTTATATATTTAGTTTTCCTTCTATAGTATCTAGATTACTTTTAAGATTTCTAAAGATAATACTTATTAGAAGGTTATTCTAAACTCGAAATCGTTCTAGAGTCTCTAGAGCCTATTCTCTAGTTATATAAGAGGCCTAAAAGTCTAACTTGTTTCTATTAAGGTCTATCTATTAGTTACTATATTTAAAATATTCTATAAATGTCTATGTTTCTTCTACTTAAGGTTTATTATTCTAGTTATTTTCTTAACTAGACGCGTCTAATAATTCTAATAATAAGTCTACTAATAACTCTACTATCTCTATATTATATTATAGAGGTAGATTATATTCTAATTTAGAATATTCCTTATAGTATTATTTAAGAATAGAATTCTTCTTATCCTCTACTTATATTCTATATCTATAAGCTTTCTACTCTTTATTAGACAGGTTAAATTTCTTAAGTAATACTATTTCCTTTCTAGTTATAGTATATACTTAATACTTTTCTAAAGAATTAGCCTTCTTATAATAGTTACTTACTCTATAACTAGATAGACTATATAAAAAGTAGAGGTTCTACTCGCGTTGTTAGTTTCGTTCTTTCTAGAAGAGCTTCTACTTTCTAGAAGTCTTCTTCTAGGTAGCGTTTACTTATTAGTCGTTCTACTAGTCTAGTTAATTCTATTTATTATACTTTTTAAATTTATAGTAGAGATTAGTTTTCTTGAATTTCTATAGATAGTTGTCTAAGTAGATTACTTCTTTAATTATAGTAGTAATATCTTAATAATTAAGATTTTATTATACTATCTCTTTATATAGCTTAACGTTAAGTCCTCTATAGAAGAGTTCTATAAGAATAAGAAAATCCTACTCTATTCTATTTCTATAACGTTAGAATTTATTTATATAATTAATTACTAATCTAGTTTAGTATAGATTAAGTAACTTTCGTATTACTATTTTAATAGTATCGATATTACTAAACATTTAGTATATAGCGATTTTAAATCTATTCTAAGATCTAAATATTAATTATATATTAGCTATACTTTCTACTAAGGCTTTATATACGAAAAAGTTCTCTAGATATAGTTATATCTATTTAAGAGTAGTCTCTCGAAGGTAGAAGATAGCGAAGATAGATAACGCTATACTATCGCTATTAAACTTATCTTTATTAAAGTTAAAGTATATTTCTATTTATATTAGAAAGAACTCTAACTCTTATCGTTTACTATAGTAGATGTTAGAGAGCTTAACTTATATAGTTTCTAGAGCTTCGACTCTATATAGCTCTAGTACGTCTAGTATACTCTTATTATCGTCGTCGTCTAGAGTAGTTATATCCTAGAACACGACAGGTATACCTTAGATTAGTACGTTAACGATACTAGTACTAGAGCTAGTAATAGAAGTAGCCTTTAGAGGTATTATAATTTAAACTTCTAAGCTTAGATACTTAAAGTATAATAATTCTTAAACTAACTAACTAAGGTTACTAAGTATCGCTAGAGTTTATTCTTATATAGAGGTTTAATTATAGACTAGGTGTTTACTTAGAGGTAAACTTATTACTTAACTATAAAGCTATTAAGATATTAGTAATAATATAATATTAAGTTAAGTACGAAGCTTCTATCTAATAGTAGACGTACTAGTCTTATATAGAACCTTTCTACTTATATTAATTAGTATAATTACTCTAATTATTCTAATCTTACTTAGCGTTACTTAGTTAATTATTACTAATTAATAATAGTTATATAATTTAATCTAGATAAAATCTCTAGATCGCTTAGCTAGTCTAAGCGATTCTCTATTACTATAAGAGTATATAATAGTACTTAACCTATTAGTACACTATCTAGTCTTTACTTATTATATATATATATAATTCGTATTATATTTTAGTAATATTTATTATACTAAATATTATAAAAGAGAGCTTATAGTATAAATATTATAGTATATATAGAGCTATTTCTTAGTTAATTCGAGATACTAATCTATATAGTAATATTTTATAAATCTATATATAATAACTACTATAAGGCTATTAACGATCTCTTATATAGTAGAGAGGCTAAGGAACCTTTTAATAAATTTTAGAAATAGTATAAGTCTAGTAGTATAGCTATAGTAAATAAAGATAACTCTTTCTAAACTAAGTATAAAGCGATAACGCGAATATATATTTTTTAATTATAGACATTTAGAATATTTATAAGTAGCTATAGAATATAATCTATTAAAATTAATTATAGATATTATAGTAATATAATATATAGAGAACCTATATATAGAGAGAACTTATATATTTTAACCTACTACTCGACCTTCTAATCTCTATAACTATCTACTATAGGCTATAAATAAGTAACTACTAAAGTATATACTAAGGAAGATATATAGAAGGTAATAACTAGCTAGAAAAAAATGAACTTTTAGTTAATTTAGACTATAGTAATCTACTTTAAGGTTCTTATAACAAGTTAAAACCTATATAATACCTTAGTATCTAAAGGTACTAGCGATAATACTATATATAATATAATTATCTTAATAATACTATCTTTCTAATACTAAGGCTTAGCTATATACTAAGGCTTAATAATCTACTTAAGAAGCTATTAAGATAACCTTATTCTTTTTTCTTTCTTTTCTCTTTAGTTTAATCTTCTTATATTTAGATAAATTCTACCTTTTAAATAAAAACGTATAACCTTATAATAGATGACCTCTTCTTTATATAGTTTAAGATACTATTAGCCTTAGACCTTCTCTTCTCTCGATAATCGTTCGCGAGTACGATAATAGAGAGTAGAGTAGAAGATATTACTATAATAATCTATAAGAGTATAATATAATATAGACACGCTAGACGGTACGTCTTACGCTAATATCTAACTAGCTCTATCTATATTAGCGTCGCGATAATAATATTAAAGATAAGAGAGCGCTCTTCTACTTTATATATCTAGGTACTAGTATACTACTATATATCGATAAATTATTTAAGAAATATACTACTATACTACTTATATAATAACGCCTTAGAATTATAGTTAAGTTAGATATAGTAAGTCTAGACGTAAATATAGTAAGTTATATCTTAGCTAATTTATATTACTAAGTACTAAAATATATAGACTCTCTTATTATACTAGTATAACTCCTAGACTATATTCTTTCTCTCTCTAAGTATCTTTAAATTTTAGAGCTATATTATTTTATTATAGAACCTTTTCTTAAGTACTTTAAATTTTAAAAAGACTTTAAATATTATAATTAAATAAGAGAGAATAGTAGAAGTAGCGATTAGTAGTATAAGTAAAACAATCGATAGTATAATTAACTATACTCTTTTTTTATTACTAAGTAGTCTTTATAGAGATAAATAGTAAAAGAAAGTAATATATAAATAATAACTTTATAAAGTTACTAAGAAAAAAATTATAATATAGTTTATTAGTATCTTACTAATATTAGTACCTCGCTACTTTTTTTTTATATAAAAAAAAGTAGCGAGGTACTGATATTAGCGAGGTACTAATAAACTACGTTAATTCTAAAACTATAGATTTGTCTCGTTATAGAGGGTGTCTCGAGACGTAGAGACAGACGTTACACTCATTTGCGCCAGCGCCACTGAGCCTCTCGCTGACTCTGGTGCGTTGCTTATTCGCGCCACCTTGACCTTCGGTTCTGGCGTATCTGCCTCTAGCATAGCACTCTTGCGTTTCCGACCACGTTTTGTCTTAACCGCGGTCGCTTCATCTACCTCTACTTCATCTACCTCTACTTCATCCACCTCAGGTATAGCATTTTTACACTTCCGACCACGTTTGCTCTTAGGCTTACCTTGATTTTTTTTAGCTTCTTTAGTAGCATCTTTTTCAGCACGCTTCGCTCGTACGTCCTCAAGGTCCTTATAGCTTATAACCTTCGCCTTTCCTAGTACTAATAACTTTGTCAATCGTCGGACCTTAGCTTCGTTATTAATAGTAGTCAGGAGCTGAATTTAGTCCTCTTAGAGGATTTCTAGAAAGCTTTAGTACATTTCTATAAGTGTCTAGCTAGGTTCTATTTACTTATTTCTTTAAGCGTATATATATCTCGTTAAATGATTAGATTCTATAGTAATATAAAAGCCTCTACTAATACTAGCGTTACAGGTGTTTACAGTTCTACGTCTTACTAACAAGATACTACCTTTACCTTATCGGCTCTTAGAATAGCTAGAAGAGTAGATATACTTCTAAGTACTCTCTTTAGATTAAAAGAGAATAGACTACTTATAGCGAAGCTAGCTTTAATATTCTTTAGCGTAAATACTAGTTTCCTCGTAGAGCTCTATAGAGAGGTAAAGTGCTTCTTACTAATCGTATTTACACCTTCTTACTTAAGTCGATTAACCTAGTCGCGATAAGCTGCCTTTAGTAGAGTAAACGCTACTATATTACAAGGCTAGAGCTTATAAGAGATATAAGAAGAGAGATAGTAAAGAAGAATATTATTCTCGAAATAGAACTCTAAGATTTCGAGAGTCTTATACGTTCTAAAGCCGTCGTAGATTAAGACGCGTAGTTTCTTATTAGCTTGTTCTATAGTTTCGAGATTAAATATATACTTAAGCTACTCTAAGCTGATCTTAGAGTTAGTATATCTAGAGTCGAAGTATATATACTACTATCTAGAGGTAGAAAATATAGCCTAGTTACTTTAATAAGTACTTACTAGCTAGATTATTATTAGATTTAAATATCTACTATTACTACTAATATATTTAATTATAGTTATAGTTATATACTTAACTTATATACCTCTATAGTCTCGCTTATTATACTTACTTATAAGGACTTTAGTAGAGTCTAGTATAGATAGTATTACTCTAGTCTTATCTATATTATATATATTCTTAGCTAGAATAGCTAGATCTTATAATATATCTTTTATTACTTTAAACTAGTATATAACCTTTCTATATATATTCTTCTTATAATAGTTCTAGTCTAACGCCTTAACTCTCTATACTAGTAGTATTAGATACTATTTTTCTAGAGCCTTTACCTAGTTATAACTTAGAGCTCTATAAGGTCTTTTAGTAGTAGATCGATAGTAGGTAACGCTATAGGCTAGTAAAGAGATAAACTTTATTTATATTAGATATCTAAGGTTAGACATTTTAAGTAGATACTTAATAATAACCTCTTCTTTATATAGTTTAAGATACTATTAGCCTTAGGCCTTCTCTTCTCTCGATAGTCGTTCGCGAGTACGATAATAGAGAGTAGAGTAGAAGATATTACTATAATAATCTATAAGAGTACGATATAATATAGACACGCTAGGTAGTACGCCTTATACTAATACCTAACTAGCTCTATCTATATTAGTATCGCGATAATAATATTAAAGAAGATAAGAGAGCGCTCTTATACTTTATAGACCTAGATACTAGTATACTATAGTATATCGATAGAATATTTAAGAAATATACTACTACGCTACTTATATAATAACGCCTTAGAAATTATAGTTAAGTTCGATATAGTAAGCCTAGATATAAATATAGTAAGTTATATCTTAGCTAATTTATATTACTAAGTACTAAAATATATAGACTCTCTTATTATACTAGTATAACTTCTAGACTATATTCTTTCTCTCTCTAAGTATCTTTAAATTTTAGAGCTATATTATTTCGTTATAGAACCTTTCCTTAAGTACTCTAAATTTTAAAAAGACTTTAAATATCGCGATTAAATAAAAGAGAATAGTAGAAGTAGTAATTAGTAGTATAAGTAAAATAATCGATAGTATAATTAACTATACTCTTTTTTTATTACTAAGTAGTCTCTATAGAGATAAATAGTAAAAGAAAGTAATATATAAATAATAACTTTATAAAGTTACTAAAAAAAAAATAATAATTCTAAAACTAACTTAGTAGAAGGCTATTATAATAGAATAAAAGACTTATTATAAATTAAATATAAAGTAATAACGCGACTATAATTTTTCTTAATCGATAGTACTTTAGAAGTTTAGAAGTAGCTACTAAATATAATAGATATAAAATAATAATAGATACTATATTATATATTAATTTAATACTACTTAAAGTTAAAGTATAGATAATTTTTTCTAGTATAAAGAGTTTTCTAGTATATAGAGATAGATATTACTTTAGTAGCTAATACTTATATATAAGAAGATTCTAGTTCTAAGGAGAAAATAGCTCCTCGACCTATACTAAAAGAAGCTAGTAGTATATAGAAGATAGTACTAAGGAGCTAGTAGCTCCTTAACTTAATATACTTCTTATTTCTTTCTTCTAGTTAGACATCGCTTCTAGCTAATAGCTTCTCGATACTATACGCTCTAAGAAATAAGCTTCTAGATACTTATATCTTCTATAAGCTATATTCTTATAGTCTTATACGAATTATATATCTATTTTTAAGGCCTAAAAGAGACGTCTCTAAAAGTTAATAGTATTACTCTTTACTATAATTAGTATTATTTCTCTAATATATTATACTCTTCTATATCTTATCTTTAGATAGACTATTTCTTTTAGAAGAAATCTTTTTAAAGAAAATAGCTTCTATATATCTCTATTATCTTAACGAATTCTTTTAAGCTATCTTCTCTTTCTACTTATTTCTTTTTATACTATATCTCTTCTAAATATAAACTTCTTTCTAAAGAAAACTTCTTTTTATACTATATATCTTCTAAATATAAAACTCTTTCTAAAGAAGACTTTTAATATATTATCGCTTTTAGTATTCTAAATTATATATATAGATATAATATTACTTCTAACTATAAAATAATAGATCTAATTCTAAAATAGATAGAATTATAACTTGTCTAGAGATAGATTAATAAGATTAACTCTTTTAATAAGGTTAACTCTTTTAGTAGAGTTAACTACTACTATAGAGATCTAAGCTTCTATTTAAATAATCGAGTTATAAGATAACTATACTAAGCTTTCTAGTTTATAGATTAACTAATATATAAAATTAGACTAGCTAACTTAATTATACTATCTAATTTCGATTTTAACCTTAACTTTAATAATATTATAAGAAACTTATTAATATCTTTAATAGAGACTTTATATAATATTATTAATCTTCTTATACTCTAGCCTTCTTCTAATATATTAAGTTCTAATTTTTAGAGACTAGATTCGATAGACTCTAAAAACTTATAGAGTTAGCTACTTACTACTATATTATCTTCTTTACTTATAAAGTCTTAGAACTACTAAAAACTAGTAACTATAAGAGTATAGATAGAGGAGAAGCGATATAGCCTATACTTAAGAAACTATAAATAGCCTTAGATCTTATAATTACTTCTACTCTTTATAGATAATTTAGTTCTTATATATATAAATTAACCTTATTATTCTTATACTCTTATAGTAACTATATTTCTAATATTCTTAAGAATATACTAAGATTCTACCTTGATTTATTATCTAGAACTTTTAATCTAGTCTCTAGATAATATTAGAATTCTATAATTTATAGAAGAGAATCTACTATAGAATATAAATTATAGAATAAACCTTCTCTAATAGAGGCTGTTCTAAGTAGCTATTTAATCTAGATAGTTTATCTTAGATATCTATTTATTCTAGAATAAATATACTAGAATAGATTTAGATCTAGAGCTACTTATCTAGTACTCTAACTACTCTAGAACTTATCTAAATATAGAATAGATATTCTATCTAATCTTTAGTTATAAGATAATTATATTAGATAATTATACTTTAGGATTTTAAATATTAGATATCGCTTAGAGACTTTAGAGAATACTATATTAGCTCTATTAGATATAGAGTCTTAAAACTACTTTATATAGTAATTATATATAATTATTATACTACGATCTATAGTATCGATAATTATAAAGTTAGACTATTAGATTCTATAAGACGAAGCACTTCTCTAGTATCTCTTAGATCTTATACTAATTTTATATTACTTATATTACTATCTCGCGAGTAGTAGTATTAGTAGTATATATATACTAATAGTATAGTAATATAATAGAGTTATAATAATTAATTTATATACTATTAATACTTACTAAGTCGATTTTATACTAAAATACTATATTATTAGTATATAGTTAGTATACTAAGAGATTTAAGTATATATTACTATATACTATTAGTATTTTTTATTACTAAGTATATAAAATTTAAGCTTTTTATCTCGCGTTTCTACTTTACTTTCTTTTTACTTATAACTATATTATATAGTAACTAGTACTAAATATATATAACTTAATAGCTCTTAAATTAAGCTTAAGAAATACTATCTAGATATAGATAATAAAAGTAAGCTATAGAAGATATTAAAATTTAATAATACTATAACTAAAGGCTAGTAAAGTCGAAATCTTAGTCTATTTATAATACTAGCTATAAACCTAGAATTAAGTATAAGTAATATAATTTTAGAGCTAATAAGATACTCTTATAATTTAGATAGAGCTAGTAGTAGTTATTATAATCGACTATCTTTTATATAGTATATATTATAATTAATAATAGTAGAATTACCTTTAGTCTATAACTATAATATTACTAGAATAGAGGCCTAGCTATTAAAGATAACTTTAAATACTATAAAAGATATTCTTAAGAGTCTATAGTATATATTCTTAAGCTCTTAGATATTCTCTTAATATCTCTAGAGCTATATTATAGAGTTTTTACTAAATATTTAATACTCTCTCTACTTAAATTTTAATATACTATATACTAGAAATATAAAAGTAATCTACTATAGAGCTATAGAGATAAAGTAGTACTCTATCTCTATAAGTAATAAATAAAGTCTTTAAGGCTAGAGAAGAATTTAGAGACTTAATCTAGCTATTAGATACTAGTAGAACTTAATAGAAATTACTAAATAAAGATAGAATTTTATAAAGAAAGAAGATAAGAGTATTAGTATAATAGAAGAAGAAAGTAGAGGTATAGTTTTATTCTTCTTAAGCCTTTAGTACTATAGAACTTATAATAAGTCTCTAGTAGTCTACTTTATACTAGTAGTAGCCTAAGGCCTACTATCTATATAGTAGCTACCTTAGAGAATAGTAGATATTATCTTAGTTCTTTTTTTATATAGTTTTTCTAAGATATACTATCTTATATATAGTAGTAAATATATATCTACTAGTAGAAAGTAGTAAGGTTTTATAGAGAATAAGAACTATAAGATAGAGTAGTTATTCTATAAGTTAGTAGATTAATATCTCTCTAAGAGATTACTAATTAGTATCTATAGAACTATATAAATATAAGTATATCTTAAATATATATACTAGTTAACTAGATTACTACTAGAGGCCTTTCTTCTCTAGTATCTTATATTCTATAGAGATCGAAGCTAGCTTTATATATAGGTTATAAGGTTAAAACCTTCGCTCTATACTTAGCTCTCTACTATAG
>LKTO01001051.1:0-11211 GCA_001399465.1 Hymenoscyphus scutula | reverse complement strand
TCTAAAGAATAAGTTAGAGTATAATATAGCCTATATAGTAATCGATTATTTAAGTAAGTAAAGCGTCTCTATTCTATACTATAAGATAATAAATATAAAGGAAATAGCCTAGCTATATATAACGTACGTCTATAGACACTATAGAGCGCTATAGACAATTATATTAGACAGAGGACCTTAATTTATATCTAAATTCTAGAACGAGTTCTACTATATACTAGGCATTTAGATTAAGCTGTTAATAGCCTTCTACTCTTAAACAGATAGATAGACAGAAATTATAAACTAGTATTTAGACTAGCGCTTACGCCTCTTTGTTAACTACTACTAGGACAACTAGTCTAAACTCCTGTCTATTATAGACTACGCCTAGCTAACGCTACTCTACGAGAGTATTAGAATGTCGCTATTTAAGCTTCTAAATATATATCTACCGCGTATCTCTTTTGACTAGAACACGCTAGACGCGGCTATAGTAACAGAAAGGCTAAACTAAGAAGCGGCCTAGTAGGTAGTTAAAAGAATCTAGAAGAGATAGAAAACAGCTTATACGATTATAAGAAAAGCGTAGAATAAGAAGCGAAGAGATATTAACCTCTACTAACAAGAAGTAGACTTTAAAGTAGAAGATAAGGTCTAGGTATCTATAAAGAATTAAAAGATAGAGCGCTCTAGCTATAAATTAGACTATTAAATAGTAGGCCTATATAAAGTGATTTAAAAGGTTAGACACTTCTATAAAGTTAAGCTACTAGCTTCTATAAAAATACACTCTATATTCTTAACAGACTGTCTACGGAAAGTATTAGATAATCCTCTACTAGAACAAGTAAATAAGCTACCTCTACCTATATAGATTACTAACAACAAAGAGTAGAAAGTAGAAGAAGTAGTTATAGTAAAAAAGATAAGAAACACGCTATATTATAAGGCTAAATAGGTAGGACATAACGAAGATCTAGAGTAGTATCCTACTTCTAACTTTAAGTATTCTCTATATAAGCTAAAAAGCTTCTATATAGTACACCCTATATAACTAGAACCCTTGCGTCGCTTAGGTAATTAGATTAAGGCTTATAAGAGCGAGTAGATTCGTATAAAGAGTTAGACGATAGTATAGATGCTTCTATAAGCTTAAGAGTAAGCTTCTTTTTAAAAGAGAGAGTAATATAATAGTTCTAACCGCTACTACTCCTTAGACTAGCCTCTAGCTAGAACCTAGCAGATACTATACTTCTCGAACCTAGCTCGGTTAGCTATAGCTTAGTACAACCTTATATATATAAGAGCCTCTAGCTTCTAGGCTTCTAGTCCTTCTTCTCTTCTCTCTTTAGCTTAGAATCCTTATATAGACAGTTCTATAGTATCTAACTTATATCTAGCGTAGTTATATATCTATATATAGTCTATAAGCTATATATATTATTATAGTAGCTATAAAATAGCTAAACGTTTCTATTACTAAAATAGAACTATACTAACTAGATATAGTAGATAGTACTAATATTATATATTAGAATAGAATTATTAACTAATAAAGTATTCTAATAATAATTAAAATTAAAGAATACTACTTAGATATATAATTTAATATTATTAATTTAGAAAATAAGAAAGTAATATTTAGTATACTATAGATTAGAAAATATAACTCTAATAACGTGTTTTATTACTTAGCGAGCTATATTACTTAGTAAGCTACTTTTCTAGACTCTCTAACTACTAAACCCTATAATACTACTAAATCAAGCTTAAAACAGTTAATTTAAATCGGAATCTAATAAACTAGATATATCTACAACCTCTAAGTAGGTTCTTACATTATAGCTAGGTTTATAGCAGATACTATAGACCCGACTAGTCTTATAGCGCTGCTTCGACAGACCCTTACTAACATCTTTGTCGCGTCTCTTTTCTTTAACTAAGCTCTTATCCTTTAAAAGCTACTCTGCCTACGATCTAGTAAGAGGTCTAGAATCCTGTAAACGAGTTCTTTTTACACGTCGCCGCTTTAAAAGAACCTCATTTGCCTCTTTAAGTGTCGTAATCCTATTAGTTATAAGCGTTAACTTATAGTTAATTACTACTATAGCCTTTACTAGCTAGTCGACAGTAGTAATAATCCGAGTTAGCGAGCTTCCCTAGTACTTAGCTACCTGATCTTTAATTAGAGCAGACTAGGAAATAGCTTTAATTATATTCTTTAGCGTCTAGGAGACCTAAGGAAGGGGTAAACTAGGAGGGGTTCCTTAGAGAGAAGGCGTCTATAAACGAATATCTAGCTTTAATATTACTGCTTATAGGTTCTAAGGTACTAAGCTAGACTCTCGAAAGCTACCTTTAACGTTTTTTTCTATAAAAACTATAGTAAAGGCTACTTTAAACGTAGGAAAGAACTTGTCCTTAGTAATATATATAATTCAAAGCTAGACTAGACGCGATATCTAGTTACTATACACCTGTTTTAACAGGCTAAATAAGCTGACGTTAAGAGGCTAAGTTAAGTATAAGGAATAAGGAGGTAGACATAGTAGTATTATATTGTTTTTCTTATAGTATTCGTTAAACTTAGTATTAACGTAGCTCTCGTGACTATCTAATATAAGCATCTGATAACAGCTAACTCAACGTGCTTAAGTTACTTGATTAAAGTGTTTAAGCTACTCTAACCCTATATTATTATCTGTCCAACTATTTTAAGTTGTTTTAACAACCTAATCCGCTAGTATGTTACCGTTCTAGTACTAAGGCGCGAGGTGAAATTAACCTTGAACATACAGAAAAGGAGGTACTATATAGCTGTCTGCCGCAACTATACAAATCGCTGTAGCCTATTCTTAATTACTAGGCTAAACAAGCTTTAGATTAGACTGTCGATCGGAGCGTGTAACAACTATCTTTCCGCCGATTATACCCATTATAAAGCCGGTCTCGTCGAAGTTGTAGAAATCGGAGTCTTGGATCCTGTACTTTGTACATATGTTTATAACTAATCGAAACCACGCGCTTAACACGTCTGGATCTTCTAAGAGGGCTCTCTAGTAGTTGTAGGCGCGAGAAAGACGTGTAGAAAGCTCTAGTCGTCGTTGAATAAAGCGGGAGGTCTAGCACTTCTCGACGTGTCGCCTGCTACGCTTGTCTATCAGAAGGTCGGCCATATCTTGCACATCCGCCTTCCGGGGAGGAAACCCTCTAGTATCTTGGTCGAGAATATATTGAACAATTGCCTCCTCTTCTGCCGGAGTCAGATTCGGCTGCCTGTGCTAGGTGTTCGTCTACGAGGTGCGACCAGCCATTCTGTGCTGTAATGTCGATCGAGGGACGTTGAACTGCTTTACTAGCTTACGTTAGCTTAAACGCGGGTTCGTTTGCTTTACTTCGATCACAAGAGTGATTCAAGCTTCAATTGTTTATATGTGAATCATTTTAACATAAAGAATCGCGTTAAGTAGTTGAATAGTTAGTAGTAGGGAAAAATAGCTCGCTAAGTAATATAGCTTGCTAAGTAATAAAACACGTTATAGACTAGAAGGCTTAATAAATAAACTTTAGTTATTATAATTATAAAGGCTTATAACTATAACTATAAGACTAGAATAAGGTTAGTACTACCTCTTCTAATATACTAGAATACTTTACTAAGAGTTCTCTATAGATTAGCTAGATAGCTAATAATAAAATATATATATAGTATAGAGAATTTATAGAGTTATTTAAGAATCTAGAGAATATATATATCTTCTCTAAATACTAACTATAGAATTATA
The DNA here is from genome assembly GCA_001399465.1 of Hymenoscyphus scutula. Taxonomy (NCBI): domain Eukaryota; kingdom Fungi; phylum Ascomycota; class Leotiomycetes; order Helotiales; family Helotiaceae; genus Hymenoscyphus; species Hymenoscyphus scutula. The sequence goes on along the minus strand of LKTO01001051.1, from coordinate 7,444 downwards.
AGATTAATTTAATAGAGAATTATAACCTTAGAAAGTAGAAGCTTTAACTATATAACTAGAGTTATCTAGTCTTACTAGAGGATTATATCTAGAAAGAGATAAAGAAAGAATATATTTAGAAATCTAAATTATCTATATTCTTAAATATACTTATTATTAAGAAAAAGAATAATCTAAATAGATAAGTATATACTAATTATAGAGAATTAAATAATATAATAATTAAGAACGCTTATCTATTACTAATAGACTAATACTTATAGAATAAGTTAGACTAAGTAAAGATATTTATAAAACTAGATTAATAAAACGTCTATAGCTTAATAGAATTAAAGCTAGATATAAATAGAAGATAGCCTTTATCTTACTCTTAGAACTCTATAAGTATACTATTATATTATTTAGACTAACTAATATACTAGCTACTTATTAAAGATAAAATAATAGTATTCTAGAGAATCTATTAACTATAACTATTATCTATCATCTAGATAATATACTAATCTTCTCTAAAAATAAGAAAGAATATAAAAGATATATTTAAGAGGTTCTATAATAACTTATAAAAGTAGACTCTTAACTAAAACTCTTTAAATATAAGTTTAGAGTAACTTATACTCTCTTTCTAGAAAATGTTATTAGTCTAGAAAGAATAGAAATAGATCTAGTAAAGATCTAAGCTATTATTAAATAGATAACCTTAAGAAATATTAAAGATATATAGTCTTTTCTTAGGTTTACTAATTTCTATCTTTAATATATAAGAGATTATACTAAAACTATATAACTAATATCTATTCTTATCTAGAAAACTAAAGATTTCGTCTAGAATAAGGTAGCTAAAAAAGCGTTCTAGTCTCTAAAAAAACGATTTATAGAGAAACCTATTCTATATAACTATAATTATAAGAAACTAAGTATAATAGAAATAGATACCTTAGATACTATAGTAGATACTATATATCTATAACTAGATTAAATAGAGAAACTAGTATCTATAGTATATTTCTCGAAAACCTTCGATTTTGTAATAGTTCTAACCGCTACTATACCTTAGACCAGCCTCTGGCTAGAACCCAGCGGATACCGTGCTTCCCGAGCCCGGCTCGGTTAGCTATAGCTTAGTACAACCTCCTATATATAAGAGCCTCTAGCTCCTAGGCTTCTGTCCCTTCTTCTCTTCTCTCCTTAGCTTAGAATCCTCGTATAGACAGTTCTATAGTGCCTAACTTACACCTAGCGTAGTCGTACATTCGTATGCGGTCTATAAGCTATACGTGTCGTTATATTATTCTAAGCTTACTAACACTGCCTAGGAAGGCTATAGATAATCTCTCTGCCTATCTATCTAGCGTGATAGAAGGACCCTACGATCCTCAATTATCTAGCTATAGTACTTTTTAAAAAGAAGTTAAGAAGATCTAGAGACTAGCGAGTCCTAGATACAACCACGTAACAAGATAAGTATTCCTCGAAGTAAAATAATAAAACTATAATTACTACGATAGCACCTAAAGTACGCCCTATAAGAATAGAACAACGCTCTACTAACAATGTCGACAACCTAGAGGACATAATCTAGGACAACGACAGCCTATCGTAAAACGACAACTCGCTAGCGGCTCAGTTTAAGCACCAGCTAGACTCTGACTACAACGACGCCCCTAAAAGCTTAAACACATTACAAGAGCAAGTCTAAGCACTTACCCAGGACTAGTCGTAAACCTAGTAATTGCTTAAACAGCTCCTTAGCTACCTTCCGCCTCTAAGTAACCCTGCCGCTGCCCTCTAGACAGCTACTCCGTCACTTCAAAATATTATATAATCAATAGAACAATAAACTTTAGAATCAACGATATCAAGCCCAAGCCCAAGTACTAGCTACAAGTACTTAGTGAAACTACTAGACCCTCAGCCCCTCTCTAACAGAATAGACTCTACGTTCCTAGGTTAGAAGATCTAGATCTAAGAGAAATTTAGAAGCAACAGAGACTACTTCTAAGACAAGGAAGATAAGATGTTTTATATCTTTAATTATATAACAGGAGACGTCTAGAAACACCTCTAACTACGAATTAATAAAGATTCTTAGATATACTTTATTTTAGTAATAGAGATAATCGACTATCTTACTTATATTTTTATTAATCTAAACTAAGTAAGAGATATAAGATATAACTATAATCGTCTAATAATAAAGATTATATAAACATTCTAGGAATTCTAAACCTAGTTCTTATATCTAGCTAGAGAAGTATAGACTCCTCGAGAATACCTTTACCTAGACTTATATAATCGACTAACAACTCTACTCTAAAGAGGAATAGCGCTAATACTACGTATACTAGATACCTACTAGGATCTGTTAGCTAGTTACTTATTATTAGATATAGAGCTAAGATGTATTACTATAAGAGAGGACTACTAGAAGTTATACTAAGAAAGATCTACTACTCGACCTATATAACCTACTCGCTCCTCTACCTCTACTCTAAGTAATATTATAGCTTCTACTCTACCTACCTTCTAACTCCTAGGAAATACCCTAGGCCTAACTCCTTATATAACACCTCTAACTACTTCTCGCGACTCTAGTAAGAAGCCTTATAAAGTAAAGCGACTAGTACTAGTAGATGCCTATACTACCTGTTATAACTACTATAGAAAAGAATACTACGCTACTACCTGTTCTAAGCTAAGAAGAATTAATCTTAAGGAAATAGATAAAGAGAATATAGTAGACAAGGAACTCTTATATAATAAGAGAAAAGAGAAACTCTAGGCTAAGACTTCTATCTAGAGTATACTCTTAGTCTAGAAAAGATTAATTTAAGTTAATTAATAGATAGAAAGTACTTTATAGTTCTATATACTCTAGTAAATAATAGAATTATAGTTATAACCTACGCCTTAATTAATACTAGAGTAAATAGCTTTACTTTTATCGATACTACCTTTATAGTTAATATAGCTAAGTTCTTTAACCTTAAACCTTAGAAGCTTATACGCGCTATTATAACTAAAGAGTTCGATAGTAAGTTAAGTAATTCTATTACTTATATTCTTACTCTTTAACTCTCTATAGATACGTACTAATAAACTAATATCCTCTTCTATATCCTTAACCTTAGAAACTATAAACTTATCCTTAGACTTAAATAGATAGCTTACTTTAAAATATAGCTTAACCTAGAACAAGGAACGCTTATATAGCCTAACGACAAGAAACCCTCTCCGCTAACCTTCTAAAAGGAGATTCGTCTGTCTAGGAGCTACCTACGCCCTTAACGCTGCCAGCCGAACTACTAGCGTGATGTACTAGCTAGGGAGTATATAATAAATTAAGAGGATGTACGACGTTAAGAGAGCTAGTAAGTAATAACACCCTGCGTAATCCTCCCTCGCCCTGTTCGCCTATCCTCGCCTTATACTCTATTAGAAGAATAGGACTTAGGTTATAAGAGCTAGGAAATAACCAAGATTAAGACTATAACATATAAGACTATTAGACGGAATACTTATAAATAGAACATACGCGACAAGATACGCCGGATGTAGTAAGAGCTACGCCTACTAGACGCTATACTCTTGTAGCCTCTAAGGAGCTCTTATATAAACAAAGAGCTCCCCTCGCTTAATATTACTTACATTTTAGTAAATGCTTTTCATATACACTTATACTACTAGGACAACGAGTTCTTTTCTACTAGTCTATACGAATTAGACTAGGTGATTTAAGAGAAAGAGAAAGAGGCTCTTAAAGATAATAATAAAGTAACTGTCTAGGAAATTAAAGACAAGCTTCCTTCTTAGTATAGCTTATACGAAGACGTGTTCTCTAAGGCTACTTTAGACAAGCTCCTACCTTACCGCTTATATAACTACTATATATAGCTAGAAGCCGCTAATACTCTTAATTATAGTCTACTATACTATCATTCTATAGACAAGCTTAAAGCTATTAAGTAGTATCTAGTTAAGAACCTTGAAAAGAGTTTTATTAAGTCTAGCTAGGTACCCTTTACCTCGCCTATACTCTTTATATGTAAGCTAAATAGTAGTCTCTATTTCTATATTAACTTCTATAAGCTTAACGCTCTTACCTATAAGGACTACTATCCTCTACCTCTAATTAACAAGACTCTCGCTTACTTAGCTAATACTAGATTCTTTATAAAGCTAGACATCTACTAGGCTTTCTACTATATTTATATAAACCTAGAATCTAAAGATCTTACAACGTTTTATACTAGGTATAGTTCTTACAAATGTAAAGTTCTTCTCTTTAGTCTTATAAACGGCCCTACGATGTACTAACGCTACATGAACAACGTGCTCTTTAACTACCTTAATAACTTCTATATAGCCTACTTAGATAACATCCTTATTTACTTAGACAACCCTCTAGAGCACGACAAGCATGTATAAAAGGTTCTTCAGCGACTCTGTAATACTAGCCTACAGGCAGATATCAAGAAGTGCGAATTCAGCGTTACTCGAACTAAGTACCTTAGTTTTATAGTTAGTACCGATAGTATTAAAGTAGACCTAGACAAAGTCTCTGTAATACACGAGTAGAAGGAGCCTTATATAGTTAAAGGAGTCTAGTCTTTCCTTGGCTTTTGCAACTTCTACCAGCGCTTTATCCGCGACTACGGGATCATTGCTAAGCCACTGACACGATTAACAAAAACTTTAACTCCCTTTGTTTTTGACAAGCCTTGCTAGCAAGCTTTTAAGGAACTAAAGCAGCGCCTCGTCTCCTCTCCGCTCCTCTGACATTACGATCCCGCCTTGGAATGCAAGCTGGAAACAGACGCTTCAGATAGAGTTGTTGCTGGCATACTCTCTCAATTACACCCTAATGGCGAATGGCACCCTGTTAGTTACTTTTTAAAGACCATGGCCCCCGCGGAATGCAACTACGAGATCCACGACAAGGAGATGCTAGCTATTGTACGCTCTTTCGGCCACTAGCGTCCTAAACTATAGAGCACGCCTTCTTAATTCAAAGTGTACACAGATCACAAAGCACTTGAGTACTTTATAACAACTAAACAGCTTACTAGCCGCCAGGCTAGGTGGGCTAAACTACTCTCTTAATACTCCTTTATGATCATGTACTAAGCTGGCAAAGATAACACTTAGGTGGACGCGCTGTTACAAAGAGAATAAGACGTTGGCCCGCAGGATAAGCTCAAAGCATCTATTCGTATGAAGGCGTTACTTCAGCTAGACTAACTAGACCTAGCAATTTTGGAAAACAATAGCCTTGAGCTAGCTCCCTTGGACGAAGTAATGCAAGAGCTAAGCTAGCTTATCGATCGAATTCTGATAGCTAATCGTACGACAAAGTCGCTTGACGCACTTAGAAGACAAGCAGAGGCATAGCTAGGAGACCTCTAGCTGGACAATAGATTACTACTCTACTAAGGACGACTAGTAGTTCCTACGTAAGATACCTTGATAGTAGACCTTATTAGAGAAGCTCACGACTAAGTCTCTTCTATATACTCTGGAAAAGTAAAAACAGCACGTATCCTTAGCTAGAGGTACTATTAGAAAGGACTTCTCTAGGACGTAGCACAGTATATTCGCAACTGCTACACTTGTAAGCGATCTTATGTTCTGCGAGACTGTACGCTAGGATTCCTACACCTACTGCCGGTCCTAGAGCGCTTATAGTAATATGTTACTATAGACTTTAAGTTATTTCTAAAAGACAAGTTAGAATATAATATAGCCTATATAGTGATCGACCGTTTAAGTAAGTAAAGCGTCTCTATTCTATACTATAAGATAACAAATGTAAAGGAAATAGCCTAGCTATATATAACGTATATCTATAGATACTATAGAGCGCTATAGATAATTATATTAGATAGAGGACCTTAATTTATATCTAACTTCTAGAACAAGTTCTATCGTGTACTAGGTATTCAGATTAAGCTGTCTATAGCCTTCTACCCTTAAACAGATAGATAGACAGAAATTATAAACTAGTACCTAGACTAGTGCTTACGCCTCTTTGTTAACTACTACTAGAACAACTGTGTAACGATTCTCAAACTAACTAACTAAGGTAACTGAGTATTGCTAGGGTTTGTTCTTGTAAAGAGGTTCAATCGCGGTCTAGGTATTTATTCGAAGGTAAACTCGTTACTTAACTATAAAGCTGTTAAGGTATTAGTAACAATATAATATTAAGTTAAGCACGAAGCTCCTATCTAATAGTAGACGTACTAGTCTTATATAGAACCTTCCTACTTACGTTAATTAGTGTGATTACTCTAATTATCCTAATCTTGCTTAGCGTTACTTAGTTAATTATTACTAATTAATAACAGTTATATGATTTAACCTAGATGAAATCCCTAGTTCGCTTAGCTAGTCTAAGCGATCCTCTGTTACTATAAGAGTGTATAATAGTATTTAACCTGTTAGAACGCTGCCTAGTTTTTACTAGTTATATATATACGTGATTCGTAATACTATCCCCTTCTTAGCCTAGCGTATCCCTACGCTTAAGTATAACCTAAGAAATAACGATTAGAGGCTATTAGCCTCTTTCTCTTTTAATATGTCCTCTAAGAAAACCTACGATCGATAGGTACTCTTAACTAATATTATTAACTATAGTTTTCCTACTACTATAAAGTATTTCTATTACTAAACCTATAGTTGTAGTTATATTATAAGCATCTAATATACTCGTTACTCTGAATATGTTCGCGTTAGACGTTCGTGATATAATAGTAAGCTCGAATTCCTTAATAGATATAAGGCTCTAGCTTACTAGGAAGAGAAGCTTAAGGAAGAGGAAGAAGAAGTGATAGTAAAGATTCTACGTCTTTATAAACAAAAGAAATTCCTTTAGCGTCGTTATAATAACATGATAGCCTGTAGTTTCAAGTCTCTATAAGAATTAGATGCGGCCGAGGAAAAGAAGCGCGAGGAGGTAGTATAAGAGAAGGAAAGAGCTAAGGCTAAGGCTACTACTACGGCTATAAATGCTTCCCCGGACAATCGTACACCCTTTTATACTAACACTTTCCCTACTAACACTTCTCTAGGATTTAGTCTTAATCCTACTTTTTTCGAGGCTTATTCTACTAACCACGCGCTATAGGCAGACTTAGGTTTTAAGAATAGAACTCCTTAAGTCTCGCCGAATACTAGCTGATATTCTCTTTTAGCTTCTAAGTGTTCTCTAAATATAGGTAATCTAACTATTTAATTAAATACTTAATCTTACCTCTAATAAGTCTATAGTTAAGAATCTTCTTAACCTTATACTTAGCATTTAGGTTAACTAGTTAGATCTCTATAAGTAGAGCTAGTAGTACTTCTAGTAGTACTAGTTTAAGAAGTAAGATATAGAATACTAGAAAGATGTTTATTATTTTTAGTAGAGCTAGTTTATAATTTAAAGGTTCTTTTACTT
>LKTO01000105.1:0-114618 GCA_001399465.1 Hymenoscyphus scutula | reverse complement strand
AATTGCTTTAGTGGCATCTTACAGTGTAGAATTACAAATTATTCCCCTTGTTTACATGGTTTGTATACCTGACTTTTGGTGGGGGAGCCGCCAAGACGCTAAAACTCGCAACACCGCCAAAAGGGATAAAAAGGTTGCTTAGGAGGTCTTCCTTAAGCTCCCAGCATGCAAGAGCCCGGCTCCGACACCGATCCGACACCATTCCGGGCGCTCGGCCCGTGCTCCTTTATGCCCGGCCTGGTCACGTGTAATATTAATCAATTAATCAATTAATAATTAGATTAATGACTTTTGGTTAATCAGATTAATGATTAGAACCTCATTAACATATGATTAGATTAATCGGAGGCCATTAATCTAATCTAATCTAATCATTTTTTTCGTTGGAACCCAACTGGTTTTCAAGTGTTCCCTTCACCAGGGGTTGCGCTCGTTCGTGGGACAAGCCGAATTTCAGCCGGAACTTCAAAATAATGCTATTTTACATCTACTTTCCTATATATCTACCACAATTCACTCTTGATTGCCTTCCCACCATTGTTACATAAAGTTTCCACTCTCCTAGGCATCTCTAGGATCCTTTTACGTATCTCCTCTATTGTGATCCGGCTCTATTCATCCTGAATAACCTCTCTAAACTTGTGCATTGTCTTCTAAGTCCTACGACGTACTCTTTGCTTCAAGATGTTCTAACAAGCCTCTATAGGATTGAGATCAGGAGACTATGGGGGGTAGATAAGCGTTCTTATGTGGTGCTTGTCCCTAAGTGCCTGCGCAAGCCCCTTTTTCTTTAAACCATGACTTGGATCTCTATCTTCTTGTAAAAACTAATCCCTAGGGAGATGAGGCTACTCCTTGCGCGCCTTCTTAACAGCGTTAATATAGAAGGGCAAGAGACGCTCTGTGTAGTATTTCTGCGTCATAGCGTTGCCCTTGGGCTTGACTTCTCGCTCGTGTGGGAGTAGCGCTTCCCACTCCTTTACGCGTGTTCTAAACTACTCCTCTATCTCGGTCTTACGCTTCCTAGGCTTAGGAGGACGTTTAGGGCGTATAACGTCATCTTGCTCGTTGTTGTAGAACTCTAACTTCTTACACTTGTACCACTAATTACAATAACCTGTAACGTGTACCTGAGACCCTGTTTTCTCGCCCCTCTCTTGTATGTTTTCCGAGTCTGTACGCGTTCCTTCTTCTCAGAGGATGTGCCCCTGGGCCTGGGAAGAAGAGTCAATATATGCCTTGTCTGTAAAGAAACTGAACTGCCAGAAATTGTTGATTGTTATGCCCTGGTTACGCTATCTGTAGTCCTTACGCTCACGCAAGTTTTTGGTAGAGATTTTCTTCTTAATATATACCATCTTGTAGCGCTGCCCACCCTTGGTTGCCTGCCGAAGTCGTTTTTGGATTTGCTGCTTCTTAACTGGAATGTCGTGGTACTCTATTTGCGCCTCATAGAGCTGGTCTCTGACCGGGTTACGCGAGGGCGAGACTAACATCTTATATGTCTTGTCAGAGACAGCAGATAGTATTCTAAGTCTTTGTGAGTTCTTGCGCTATCTCTGGAAGGTAGGAGAGCCTATCTCTCTATATTCTTCTAGCCATCTGTAGCCAGTTCTGTGGGAGGGTATAAAATTGCGTATAATAGAAGCTATAGAGCGCTTGCCTTAGTACTCTAGTAGGGCGTCAAAGAAATAGAGTCTTTTAGGTGTCTTATAGTTGCCTGGCCTCAGGGGCTTTTTTAATCCGCGAGTCTCCACCATAGCTGTTATAGTTGTTGAGTAAAAAGGGAAAGAAGTTAAAGTCAGTTTGTTGATGTTTACGATGTTGCCCGCACGGACCTGTCCCACGAACGAGCGCACCCCCTGGTGCTTCATTCCATTAAGCTTATGGAAACGGCACGTTTTATTACTGTTTGCAATCAAATATGACAAGAAGTCTAATCAGAAATTTTACATACATTCCAGGTCTAGCATTTATGTGTATTCAATATTTCGTTAAAATATAATGTGCTAAGTATTTCTCAAGGCTCCTTTACTCTCTAACAAAGGCCCCTGTTCCCAACCCTGGCCACTTATGAAAATTCGTTCAACGAACAGTCCGCTCATTCTAAAGCTGAACTGGAGTTAAACCAAGAAGAACACTCCAGAAGTGCAGAATGACTAAACAAACAAAGATATTACCCACAGCAGGAGCACAAAATTATTCAATAACTTAGAAGAGTATTTCAGGAGCAATTTCAAGTTAAGGAGAGTAGAGTGAAGTAAAGGCCCTCTCTTACTCAAAGGTCACTCTAAGTCATAGCACTAATATCTTCGAGGCTCAACTGCTTGGATGAGGGGTTTTTCTTACAGAATGAGTTACTTTGTAGTACGTACGCTCATCCAAAGCGATGGTGTACCTCAAAATTATCACCTTCTAATGCACATTTGAAAGTGTACTTACATACTGTGGAAGGTGCAAGGGTAAGATACTAAAGAATATAACTAGACTAGGATATAGACGGGATGGCAAAGACGTTCTCTTAAAAACTGGAAAGAGGTACTTCTTGAATCTCTCTCTCTTCTCTTGCGCTTTGGTTTCAAGGTTAGGGAGCATGGTAGGATTAACCGCCTGAACTTGGTCTACTCTACTTAAGAATTCATGGCCCTGATTACCCCTGGGTCTTTTCCGATGTTAATTCTAACAAGTTCTGATAAATTTTCAAAAGAGCTGGAGCAAGTACCACACAAATAGTTCGTGATTTAGATATATTGTTTTTCTTCGAGCTGGTTCATTATCCCGAAAATTTATCAAACTATTGCGAAGTTTAAATCTAGGAAATAACTTAAAGAAGTACCTGTATTGAGTTTTTATACCTTGAGTAATTGAGTTCCCTTAATTAGAGGCTTCTAGGTTGATTTGTCAAGTTTGCCTAATCTCCCCAGATACTTTGTTACCCTTGTTCTCTGTAGTATATCCTAGTTATTTCCAAACACGATTACCCTTAGTCCTTAACATCTATTTCTAGAGCTGAAACTAGTTTCTAAAGCTTCTGGTTAGGACGCCAAGCGCGTTTTTTTAGACCCCCTTTTTAACCGAACATAATTGTTACATCACAACCTATACAAACGTCATAGTCTAGATAAGCGGCACTACTAGGCTATGTCATTTATAACCACAGTAATTTCCAGATTCACTTCAGTGAGACGATACGAAACTTTTAGGCACCCCCATCTTTCGTGTTACAGTTGTGTTTGTGGGATTCACGTTCACAGGTCAGACATTCTGAGTGTGAGCTCACAACAATCATTCTTGTACATTCCCTCCTTACTGCGGGAACCACTTAAGCAAACATCTTGATGGAATCGGGTCCACACTTCTCTTTCCCAAACCGCTTTCCAAGTCGCACTTCCGCGATCATGACAACCAAGGAGCCCACTATTATCGTTCGGAAACTCAGCGACCCGCGTTCATTCAACTGGAACAATCAAATTGCCACACTCGCCTACCATAACCCGACACGGGGAAGGAAGACCGAGAATCCCTTCCTCCTTCTCAAACTTTCTCCCGATGACCCTCTATCCATCGAGGTCCTCCCAGTTTGTGCACAAGTCCCCATCAATAATACACCTACTAACAAGCATCAGCTCCTCCATCCCTCACACCAAGAACTTAGAGCCCACGACAAAACCATCAGTTTTCTACGCAGCGAAAAGATAGCCTTCACACCCAGAAAAATGCTGACCGCCTGCATCACTACTCCCTCAATGACAACTCATATATCATCAAATAGGGGCCGCATGTTCCTCCACGGAAAGCCTCTGTATCTCAAACAAAATTTCGCGGTTCAAAGAGAGACCTGGATTGACCCGTCTAAACTTACCACTTTACCAACGAATTTTCTGCATTTTTCGGAACAGAATTCGGCCGGAGAGGTCCTTAGCTTGGATGAAGAGAGTTCGTACCGATTGATGACGTTAGTATCTCAGTACAAATCAACCGAACGGCCATGGAATCTTGTCCGAAGTATTGAAGCTGCTATGGTTAGGAGTGGTTGGATTTCGACCTTTGGTGCTTGGAACTGCGGGAACAGACATACCGAGATTGAGGCTGAGGATGGCGTGATTAGAGAATTACTGAAGGAGTTGAAGGCTTTGGTTGGGGTTGTGGACGATGTCAAAGAATTAGAGCCAATTGGTGTCACGTGGGGTGGGAAAGTGGAAGGGGAGGGTGGCATTATAGAGAAGATGGTCACTACGAAGGATAAGAAGGCTGTTTTTGAGGGGTTCTTGGAGGTCGAGAAGAGCGGAGAAGGGGATTGGCTACTTGTCAGTGAGCTTGGTCTGGATGATCAGAGCGTCAGAATTTGAGGTATAATTCTGATTTTCTGGAGTTTGTCCCAGAACAAAGGGCTCATCCCAATACAAATTGAATACTTGGGGAAAACTTAATTTTTTTTCGACTTGTGATAATCATACAGAGCAGAGATGGTATATCGCAGGTAACTCTTAAAACATCCAATGCCACTAAGGAAACCCAGCTTACTTCTTCAAACCAACCTCCAACAAACACCTTCCATACCCCTTCATCTTATCATCCAGAACCCAAGTTCCAATCAGCTCCAAGCCCACCCCCTCAAATAACGTCCTGAATTGTTTCAAAGTCCGTTCTAAAGCCGCGAAAGTAACCATCATAAACATATCTGCAGATGCAGAAAACAATCCCACGCCTTGCTCAGGGAGCACATTCTCGCTAATCAACAAAAGAGAATCCTTATCCATAGCATCTCTGATATGTTCTAATATGATGACTGCTTGTTTATCAGGCCAATCGTGAAGAACATTGGAGAGGAAATATGCTTTTGCTCCTCGTGTAGGGTTAGGTTTGAACATATCGTGTGTCATGACCCTCACCGAAGCTGGGAGTGTGTTCGGTTCAATAGCATCGACCACGACGGGAATTTCCTGCAAAATGAGTGATTCTTCTGGAAGATCGGGAAAATGACTATTGAAGCCCACGAGATCATGGCCTTTTCCTCCACCGATATCAACGAGGATAGGTTTCCCAGATCCCTTGTTAGAGAGAAGTTTCTTCTCACTAGGAAAACTCTGGAACCATCTTTTGCCGTCACCTCCTCTGGGAATACTCATGGTAACATTGAAAGCGTGTTGCAATCTTGGATTTGCAGCCAGTATCTCGAAACCGTGGAGTTTGGTTTTCTCCGAGTACTGGATTGGTGCGTCGTATGCATCTCCCGGAGATTTGAATCCCTTTTCACGGAAGTATTCTGGTAAGGAATATCCTCTTTTCCCGAAAGAATTTCTAGACTTTGTTAGATCTGGATTTCAAAGTGAAGTTTAGAGCCAGGGGGGAAGGGGGGGGGGAGGTTACGCCGAGATCACTCCTTGGGTCATTGGCGAAGAGGAGACGAAAGTATTGGCAAGTGGTAGATACTTGAATTGATTGACACCAACTTCAGTAAATAACCCCATTGAAACAAGGAATCTCATGATACGAACTCATACGTGTTAGTACTTCTCGGTGATCACAGAAGATATTGGGATCACTCACTAACTAAGAGGGGTTCAGCCTCAACCTCCATTTTGGAAACCAATTCATCGATACTGAAGGCCTTATTTTCCGAAGAGAAAGTTGCTGCAGCATCGAAAAGTTTCATGTCAATTGCAATCTCAAGGGCAATTGGTTGAGTTGGCTAGAGCAAGTCAGCCTCGGACCACGAAAATCGCCAAAAAACATACCGCAAAAAGCCATCGATAAAGCTTCTCAAAAGGAAATTCCAATTTACTCTTCAGTGCATCGCAAGCATCAAGTATCTCCTTGCGGTTCTGATTACTCAACTCTGAATCGGCGATGCTGTGAAGCGAAGCGAAGAGTTCGGTGACACTCATGACTTTTGCTTTCCTTTCCGCGGAAGCTCTTAAATAAAAGTTGATAAGATTGATTTTGGATCTGATAAGAATCTAGAAAGGTATCCAGCTTTTATAACTGCTTCGCTAGTTTCCATGCTCCGAGCCCGCGCCGCCGATTTCCCGGACATAAACGGTTTCGGCTATTTCTAAAAACTTCGGTCTTTGCCCCGGATCTACTCATAAATCAGATTATTATTCTAATTGACGTGATCAGATTAGATTAAATTTTGATTAACAGGTCTCATGATTAGAGTAAATTAATGATATTCGAATTCGATTAACCCTGATCAATATTATTATTTAATAAACCTCTTCATTTTGACCAAAGTCATATACTAAGTTTACAATACTCTACTGCGAGCTAGAAGAGATAAATAGACACTAAATAGCCTATTTTGGCTACTCACCTTTGTTCAAACCACTTTGTGTAAGCTCTCCTGCGCCGGTTCCGGTGTTGCCCCGGCGCTCGGTCCGACCTATTTGGTCCTCAGACCCGATCACGTGTAGCACCTAATACATTAATCAATTATCAATCAAATTAAGGTTGATCAGCCTATATTCTATTTTATTAATTCCTAAATGCCTTGATTAGATTAGATTAGATTAATGGTCTATTAATCTATTCTATGCTGACCATTTCTTACATTGTCTGTCCCTCATTTTGTGGAATGAAATAAAGTCAGACAGCGGATCATACTTAGTGGCTCTGCTGATATTCGGGAGACAGATACGGCATCCTGAATGCACCAAAATTCGGAAATGACTCTTAAATTACTACTTTTTATAAGTGAAAAATAAAATATTTTTATTAAATTTATAGCTACTCTCTCTCTATATAAAGCTATATATTAAGTCTCTAGGAGATAGATTCCTGCCTTATTACTTATTTACTTCTAGAGTATAAGGATAGTAAAATTTCCGAATATGCTATGTGTTTAACTAGCTTTAAATAGACTACCTACTAGTCTAGCCTTATATTACTCTTAGTATAAATAAGAGAGAGGAAGAGAAAAAGAGATAAAAAGAGAGGAAGAGGCTAGGAGAGAAATAGAGGAAGAGGAGAAGAAGTAAAATAAGAAAGAGCGGAAGAAGAATGTTTATTTTCTAAAATAAAATCCCCTTACCTACGCTAGGGCTAACTGTCCGCTGAAATTTCCTCTTCTTACTTCCCCTCCCTCTCTCTTTCTAATTACACTCCTCTTATATTCTCATATTTATTCTCTTTTTGAAGAGAGAGATAACTAAGGAGGTCAGAGGAGAAGTAAACATTCACTCAAAGAAGGAAGGAAGAGAGAAGGAAGAGAGAGTATAAAAGATATAATAGTAGGGATAGGAATAGTTTAGATTCTAAGACTTTTTAACCTCTTCTTATCTTTTGAGTTTTACGATTTACGATTTGCGATTTAGTCGTTTCGGGCTTTAGTGTATTCAGGATGCCGTACTGCGACGAACCTGAAGGCCGGTAAACTTCTCGAGCTCTTTACTGCTTTGTAAATAACACTAGGACGACAGAAATTTTGCAAGCCATTTTCTTTGAAGGATCGAAAACTTCACACTTGATTCGGCATGCTAAACGCTCTAAAATCACAAAGACAAGTTATGAAGAGCCCTACATACCTCACTCATTTTGTTCCTGCCTTGGGTTTGATTCACTTGATACTACTTCGATACTGTAGTTGGGATTTCTAAAGGAAATGCTTTCACCTCACATTCTCTCATATACTTGTATCTTGTGGCACCATAACCCTCTAGTACATTCTACTCGCTAATTGTGGTATTGATTAATTGTATTACTACTTAGACTATCGGGGAGTGGCTTTAGTCAGTGCAATGATTAAAAAAGATTACTTACTAGTTTATAGAGTGAGCAGTTTCATCAAAAGGTATTTTTAGAGATAAAAGCATAAAGAATTAAATATTTTCCTATTTATTTAGTAAGTGAACTTACTAGAGCATACTTTTTCATAACATCTAGACTAATCAAATTAACTAACCAAAGTTCTAAGTTTTCTAATGATATGGATTATTAGATAGATACTTATTCTACCTACATAAAGTTTTCTCAGAAACGTTAATTAAGAAAGTTTAAAATAATCGACCGAAATCATCTTGGCTTAATGGGCTTTAGGGTAATTGTAATTCTGTCGATTTGTGGTAAAATTAGTGTATGTCTAGACAGAACTGGTCAATTCCATAGTTGGTGAATAAAATATATCACCTCTCGTTATCCTTGCCCCTCTGAGAAAGATGAAGTTGAAGGGGAAAAAGAGAAAGCACTGGACTTTGGGTAACCGATACTTGGGCCAATATTTAGTGAACGTCCTCACCTAATTTTCAGCTCGTTTTTCGCCTACACACACCACCCCCCTTTTCACTACAGTTGCTTATAAAAATGAGTGTATTTCTATCGAATAAAGTGGAAATTAAAGCTAACTATAGAAGTCATTATCCCCCTTGTTCTTAATAGCCTCCTTAGGTGTCTTTCTTAGATTTATAATCACTCTATCTATCTCTCTTTGAGAGACCGTTGCTATATTGAGACCTCTCGTCGTGAAGTCTTACAAATACGCTTCTTTCCTCCCTTCATTTTTCTGTGTTTTTAGTCATTTTGGTGTTGTGGTTGTTAAGAAACTGTGAAGTGAAGTAAAGGGGTTTGGGTGGTGATCGCTTGATTTTGGTGCTAAAAAAGTGGTGACAAGCTGAGGGACGTTCACTAAATATTGGCCCAAGTAAATCGCACTCATTCTCAGATGACCTTGTAGCTAGCTCTTGAAGTTGGGGAACCTCCTTCCCTCCCACTCAGCTCACCTTGCCTCTCCCAGTTTGGAAACACCACCCAGAGCCATCGAAACCTTAAGAGAAAACCCCTACAAAACCTTAGGAATCTGGAAGTTGACATTGCAAATATTTCTTCTCCCAAATAGCCCTAGATATTATCCAAGTAGGTGAAAAGTGGTGTACCCGCGCCTGGCCCGAACTACCTAGAGTCCCGAATTACCCAGAGTAACACTAGACAGAAGACCGTGGGAAAAAAGATCATAGATTCCCTTAAATCACAGAGTACCTGTCTGCCCTCGATTCTGACTCCAAAGTTCGCCGTGCTACAAAACATATGTGCCAGGTGAGAGAGACGTGATACCGAGGTTCGAATTCGGGATGAAACTGGAATCTCTTCTGCTAAAAGCAAGGTTAGGTTTTCATGATGGAACCTTAGTTGCCATTATCATGGAAGTCCGACAGTCTGAACATAGTTTCGATCTTACCCTGCTGTTTACTAGTGGTACTTTCTGCGCAGTTACCAAGGGTAAGACTGAGATGTACTCTTAACGATGGACAAAACTTTACCGCGAATACAAGTCCACGCGCTAGCATAATACTCTCTCTAATCTACTATTTAACAACCTAGCTACGGCATAGAATGCTTCTATTTAAAAAAGAATTCATTAAAATAGATGGGTAAAACCCTAGTTCTACCTTGTACGAATCAGTAAAATACAAGTCTTCCTACTGAAAGCTTAGTTAATATCATGATGTGTAGGGTATTCAAGAGTATTTATCAAATAGTTACTCATTTCATCCTACTCAGCGGTTTGAGCTCTGTGCGAGAAACAAAAAGAGAACTATAAGCTCAAGCAAATAAAAAGGTGCCATAGACTTCACATTGATGCTACTTCATGGAAAAGCTACCTAGGTCTGATAATGGATGAGAATGCCTACATCTTAAAGACGATAAGATCTAAAATCTTTGAGTTGACATGTCACTTTCAGCCCAAAAACCAACACCTCAAGCTTTCCCTGTCATTAACTTCCTTACTGTCAATTCCCCTCCTACCATCGAATAGCACTCGGACATTAGTTCATCACCTTTCCCCACTACGGCACCACTCAGCCATCGCAATACAGATCTTCAGGCAGCCACGAGAATACTACCTACAATTTTTAACTTTGGCTCACTTCTCCACTCGCTGAAGTGGTCCCGCCCTCCCCATCCCCCACAAAAAGGTCCTCTTCAGCGCCGCATGCAAAATCACTCTACCTCTACTGTCAATAAATAAGTCACACTCCCAAAATCTCTGTCGTCTCACAAAATCGCCCCGCAAACAAGTATAATGAAACATCTTTTTATTCATCTTCTCCTAGTGCTCTAGCTACCGACCCACCCAGCCACCAAGCTATAGCTCGGAAAAATCAAAGTGCCACGACAGAGCAAAGCAAAATCACAATCGGAAATACATGACCACACAGCCACGCCTCCCTTTGATACTCCGAGTTCAACACTCAATGCCATATTTGCCACCCTCCAGCTCCATTGCACACCTGTTAACCGTCCATCCGTTTATACAACATCCCCCTCCATTGCTGATCTGGTCCATCATACATACAAGTTCTGATGCAAATGCCTTGAACGCCCCTCCTGAAGCAAAGCAAAAAGAAAAACGCCCCAAAAGCAATTGGTTACACAACCGCTCCCTCTCCCTCCCAGCCATGTCCCCGGCCATAAAGTACAAGTAAATCGAAAAAGAGGAAGATAATAGGGTACAGGAAGTACACCCCTCTCTAATTACCACGGAACAAGAACTGCATATCCTCCGGCGATAGATTCTGCATTGCCTTGTCATCCGAGTTGATAGTGGAATTGATCATATTTGCTTTCTTTTCCTGTAACAGAACCATACGACTCTCAACAGAATCCTAGGTAATGGGAGAGTGAGCATTGGCTTCAAAAAATGTTTCGGGCTACGGCACAATGTGATGCCAGGGTTCAGGAATGATTCAAGAGTGATTTAAAAAAAACCTTCCTCGGGAAAAAAACGGAATATGGGAGTGTCCCAATCACGTACCTCAATACATAGTCTCGTAATAGAACATGGTCGGGCCTGGCCAATACGATGACAACGGTCGGCACTTTGCCACTCAGCAGCTGGATTCCACCACGGGTCGACGATGAAGACATGGGATGCTTCGGTCAAGTTGAGAGCAACACCGCCAGCCTTCAAGGAGACCAAGAAACATTCGACGTTCACGTTAGTCATGAAATGGTTGATTGATGCTTGCCGTTGAGCGGGAGTCATGGATCCATCGAGCATGACGGTGGTAATTCCTGCGCGGCGTAGGCGCCACTCGACTAATTGCAGCATGGTAGTAAATTGACTATTGATGCGAGTTAGATTTGTGATGTCTATAATTAAAGATACCTCTAAGCATAACTTGAACTGGACAACACTTACCTGAAAATGATGGATTTGTGAGAACGATTCTTAGAGCGCAACTTCCACAAATCGTGAATCAAGGCTTCGATCTTGGACGAACTGGTCCACTGGAAGAAATTAGTTGCTTTCCCCAGAAACGAGGAGAACGAGGAATGAAGGATAATACATACGTTCTCCATTTTGATTCTGTTGATGATAGAAGATTTTTTGACCATCTGCTCGTCTTGCTCAATTGAAACCTGTTCTAAATCTATGCTGAGACCAATGTGGCAAACAGGGCAGTCCGGTTCCTCTTTTGAACGTTAGCAATGACCAAATATACATTTTATTGCAAAAACACCCACCAGAGGATCTGAGGTAGGCTTTGGCACATTCTCTACAGAATTCGTGCTTACAAGCGGATCTGATAGCCTCCTCGGCGGTTTCGTCACAAATACAACAGACAAGTATGTTCTGACCACCTTCTCCATTCTTCTTCAAGATTAGATCCGGATGATCTGCAACCTGACGCATTTGCATGATGAGACCGAAGATGTTGGCGTAATTGTTGAGGAGAACACCTTGAGCGACGTATGTTTCGAATTTTCTCGTACCGCTGTTCATAATCGAACCGGCAAAGTCATTCTCCTCCTCGCCAAAGAATTGTCGGTCAACGCAAATCTCCTTTGCTGGTAGTTCCATAGAAGAGGAATGATCGCGCTTGACTCTTCGAAGCATGAAGCGATCCGTCAGAATTCGAAGCTTGCGGAATGCCTCTTTTCCAGGTCCATTGTTGCCAAATTTTTGGATTGGATTAAGTAGCTCTTGATTGAAGACGGAAACATGCTGCATGCCGCTATGGCCACAATGTTCGCAACGATTGTCTTCATTCATCTCCCAGTTCAGATGCTCACAGTCACATTGTTTGCAAAAGTAACAAGCAAAAGGTTGGATGTCAAGAAATCGAACCAACGAGAAGAATTCACCGATACGATTTTGGAGTGGTGTACCGGACAAGCACCATTTGTGATGAGCCTGAAGCGCGAAACATGCCTTGGCAGATCCTGTAGATCGTGTCTAGAAGAGTTTGTGGTTAGCATGTAATGCTCATCGGAAGACTAGATGCTGACCTTGATATTGTGTGCCTCGTCGAGGATTACGCGGTGGAAAACGATGCTGTGAATAACGCTAGCCTGCTTGTGTAGTTTGCCCTTGCGCATAGTGCCCTTCTGCTGTTTGCGGTACATGGACTCTAAACTATTGTAGGACATAAGAATGACATTGTACTTCAGGAGGTCCTTCTTGGTAATTCCTTTCGTCTTCGCATTGGTACCATGGTAAACAAATGTCTTCAGAGTGCCATCAGTGTAGGACTCAATCTCTTGTTGCCACTGCATGAGAGCAACTGGCGGAATGAGAACCAATGAAGGAAGCTTGGCAGGAAAATCAGACATGATGAGGGATACGGCCTGAATAGTCTTTCCCATACCCATCTCATCACCCAATAGACCACCGCCCCATGAAGTCTTTTCCATGGCCTGCATCCATCCAACACCCGCAAGTTGGAAAGGCTTCAGCTCACGATTAATGTTCTTGGGTTGCTCAATTTTGACATCTCCAATCTTGGGAAGATTTTCAAGATCCTTCCACATTGTGTGTAGTACGGGGTGGCTGGCTTCAAGACGGGCGCGTTCCAGTCTACCTCTGCGACCAGCTCGACCACCCGCATTTTGATCTTCCAACACGTTGATTCGTCTTCGAGCAGCACTCATGGAACCTACGGAGGCCGAAGGTCCCCCAGGAGTAGGTCCAAAGGCATCGTCAGAAGATTCATCCAAGTCCATATCAGAACCAAGAAACTCGACCTCACTGTCAGTTGGCAGTGGGGACAGATCAGAGCTTTGGTCTGAAGTTGGAGTAGCCACCGCCATGGAAGACCCTATGGACTTGCGACGAGGGACTAAGCTCTTGGCGACGTGCTTCTTGCGAGGGGTGGTCTTGAAGGTTGGTGGTTCGAAATCATCCGAATCTTCATCGGATTCATCCAACTGCTCGGTATCTTCAAAATCTTCAGTATCATCTGAATCAAGAATGACATCCTTGTTCTTGGCCGGCGTTGTGGTAGTGAAACTAACATCATTTGAGCCCTTGGACGAAAGTACAATCTTCGGTCTCGTGGACAAATTTGGAGAAAAAGGGGCCATTGCGACTTCATCGTCCTCCTCAGATACGTCGTCCGTCACATGGCGAAGTTTCTTGTTGCTTCGGCGAGCAATTTTCGAGGTCGATGCAAATGAAACTGCCTTGGAATTGATAGCCGAAGCGGCAGCATCCTCTTTCTCCTGGAGGACTCGAGCCAACTGAGCATCCGCAGAATTGTCTTCATCCACATCCTCCTCTTCTTCTGAATCGGGAACATGTTTTCGCTTGAGAGAGTACTGGCTGTTGCGGAGAGCTGCTGCTTTTGCAACCATACTGACCCCTGAAGTGATAGGGACTGTTGTGACACGGCGGCCTCTGCCACCTTTAGAAGGGCCGGCGGGGGCTGTATCTTGCGGAGGAGGGGTTGCAATCGCGCTCGTCAATGGGGTGGAATAGCCACTGCTTCCGGTATCGTTGTCACCCCGGGTTGTGACGGAGGACATGGAACTGCGACCCTTTGACGGTTGAGGCTTCTTTGCGCTGGTGAGCATCTCAAGACTTGGAAACTCAGATGAAGAAGAGGCATCGTCGCCATTGACTGTCGAAGCGGTTGAAGTTTTGCCGGGGGTATCAGTCATGGAAAGATCAAGTTGGGAGGCATTCCGGATGGATCGTCGTGTACCCGTTGCTGTTGTCAAGTTTGTTAAAAATGGTTGATTGATTGATTAACAACATGTAGAAGATGACTAGAAGATTGCTTTTCAAGGTGGTACAACTTACAGGCTTTTCTTGAAATGCTGGCGGAGTCCTGGTCGGATTTCCTTGGGCGACCTTTCGATTTGCCCGCCATCTTTGTGCTCTTGAGGTGTGAAATCGATGCACACGAAGAATTTTGATACGTTGAGGCGGAATGTTGGTGTTGGTATAGGAATTGGAAAAGACGAGAGGGGGTTGTTACAATATCAAGTCCACGACGAGGCGGCGCAACTGGAGAGTTCCTAACATTCCCAGGAGGTCGTCGGTTGAATGACGAAGAGGCAACGATTTGCGATAAGGAGTTGATGGAGGGGTCGTGGTTGCGGTCGCAAACAATTCTGCAATCTCTGATGGTCTATCTGCATACGAAGGAAGATTGATGACGAAGATTCAAAGATCGTGAAGAGAAGAGAGGAACCCGCCAGGATCTAGTACGGGATTGAAGTCGTATTTTGTCGAAGAAGAAAGTTCAGGCGTGGCGGCTGCGGCCTCAAATTCCCCAGGCTAGGGCGTGGTTGCCTGAACAGAACGCGAGATCACGTGGCTCAAACAGCAACCTTCCAGTTGAATGAAAGAAAAGGGGGACTGCAGGTGCAGGTGCCGGACGAGAGAAAAGGTGAAACATTGCCTCGGAATGGTTCCCATCCAACAAAGCTTAAGAGACTTGAATTTGCCACCCGACCATACCTTTACTAAGACAATTCCTTGCAGACGGGACAGACGGGACTTCCATACCTAAGAAAACGAAGAAAACGAAGAAAACGAAGGTTTGAGGGAATCCCGTGCCGCTTTACTTTGACTCCAAAACCACTTCTCCTCCTACCTTTTCATTGGTGGTCGGCTCGGACTTTTCCCACCTTTTTTCGCCGACGGCGCGTCTGCCTGAGACTGGTCGCCTGCGATAAAGGGCCCATTCTACCTACTCCACTAGAATCATCACGACGCTTCACTTACCATTGGATTGTTGTCGAGTTGTCTTCCATTTCTCCTTGCCCGGAATTCTACTTTTTTATTATCAAATCGAGAAAATCGTGCACCTTGACGAGTATTTCTCGAGGCAAAGACTCCAAAATGTACTGTATACTACGTTGATACCCTCCCTTCGTATATATTTCAATTCGTGCTAATCGTTACTTAGGTCTAACAACAACCCGCGCCAGATCCGAGGACCGTGAGCATCAATCACACCCGCCGGGTCAAACAAATGCTGATTTTACTTGCTTCATAGACAGTCGGCCTTGACTGATTTCCTGGCGGTAGGTAGCATATTTCCAAACCTGTGATTCTTATCTAACCTCAATTTCAGTCCCACAACATCAGTGCCAACCAAATCCGGCAAGATGCCAGCGCTCGACGAGCTGCTGCCTTGGCCTCGCAACAAACTGCGGCTACTACCGCAGACGACCAAGAGAATGAACTTCCCGAACCAGATTCAGACCCTGAGCCGGTCCCTTCCCGCAGAAAGAGAGAGTCAAAGGAGACAACAGACAAGCGCAAGAAGGAGGAAGAGGTACATTCGATCCCATCTACCACTTGGCGATTGATCCTTGGGTGGTCTGTCACTCAATCTCTTGCTAACCCGCCAAACAGAAAGCAATTGCCAAAATCAAGAACTCGAAGCAATTCAAGCGCCGCAGACTTCAATATGGGTCAGATGAGGAAATGTCGGACGAGGACGAGGCTGCTCGGGCCATTTTCGAAGAAAGCATGGCACCCCTTCCAGATCAGATGGACAATTGTGCGATCTGCGATACACGATTTCGGGTTACTGCATATAGTCGGAAAGGCGACGAGGGTGGTTTACTTTGCCCGCGATGTACCAAGGAACTTGACAAGGAGAAAGGTGCTGCAAGAAAGAAGAGAAAGACAGCGGTTGGCCGGCAACGAAGACAAGTCCAAAGCAACTTGCTTGATGGTATATACCCCGGAGCCAAAGATCTAATGACCCTGTGTATTGAAACTTTGGCGAAGAACGTCGACCTAGCCGAAGATCTGGGAGATTTGCCAGAACCTATGATCAACAGACTTTCTGGCATCATCTCGAAACGAAGACTCATGGATTCAAACACACTGAATCTCTTCCTTCGAGCTGGCGCAGAAACTGTCAATATTCACGAGGGTGCTCTTCTCTCGGCAGATGACTACATCCGAGTCTTTCAGTATACGCCTACTGTCAAAAACCTGCTTATCAAGGATGGTGTTCAATTCAAGAACAGAGTCATGGATCATCTTCTAGATACCACCGTCCATCTCGAAAGCTTCAGTATTCACGGAGCAAATTTGATTGATGACGAAAGATGGAATCGTTTCCTCGCCGAAAAGGGATCGCATCTTCGAACTTTGCGAGTCTACTGGACTGATGGCCACTTTGGTGACGAACAATTGGAACTTCTTGGCACCACTTGTCCTGATCTCAAAACCCTCAAAGTATCCCACAACCAAAAAGTCACTGACAAAGGCATCGCCCACCTCGCCAAGCTCTCCAAACTGGAGAGATTAACCCTCAACATCTACGGAGGGAAAACAACTTCCGAACCCTACGTCCAAGTACTCAACGCCATTGGCCCCAACCTAACCCGTTTCTGTCTCGACACCGTCAACTACATCGACGACACCGTCCTCCAAGCCATCCACGACAACTGCAAAACCCTTACCAAACTCCGCATCACCGATAACCAAACCCTCACCGATCAAGGGTTTGCAGACCTCTTCACGAACTGGCTCAATCCCCCATTAACCTACATTGACTTCCACAAATGCCGAGACGTCGATTCTACCGAGCCAAAGGAAAACCCCAACGGCATCGGTCTCTCCTCTCTCGGCTTTGAAGCACTTATGAATCATTCCTTTAAAACCTTGCGCTATCTGGATGTCAGTTCTTGTCGCCACATCTCCCTTGAAACTTTTGAGAGTGTATTTGGTGTTGATAAGAAGTATCCAGAGTTACGCAAGTTGGATCTGAGTTTCTGTCAGCAGGTTAATGATTTTGTTGTTGCGAATATTTTTAGAACTTGTCCGGCAATTGAGAGTGTGGCTGTTTTTGGCAATTTTGGGGTTAGGGATGTGAGGGTTCCAAAGGGGAAGATTTTGATAGGGGTTCCTACTGCGATGGGGATGCAAATTGAGGGGACTGAGGATGGGGAGGGACGTGTGATTTGATTTGGTGGGGTACTTTAACTTTGTTTGCTTTCGCACTTTCGCAGTGGGGGTATATGTTTTCGTGTGGGTATAGGGATGGGAATACGGGGTGGAGTTTTCTTTTTTCCCCTCGAGATCCGGGAGGTAGCTTGCCTTCTTGGTGCATAAGTGAGGGGGCGGGGTTGGGGCTGGGTTTGGTTGGGTTGGGTGCAAGAACCTCACGAACTTATGAGAATCAATATGGTAGACTGAGAGTTGCATGGCTCTTTACTGCGTCTAATTTTCTTGCCTTGTCTTTACAATTATGTAAAGACGAGATTGGCGAGCAGGGATCTTTGCTCAGTTGTATCTACACATAGCAATGAATAAGCAAGATATGAATTACATAAACGAGAGGGTTGCAATTTGATGACTTGTATTATCGCTTGCCCCGAATCTGGAGATACTCCCCCTACTCCAACTTTTTTTCCCCGCATACTGCGGCCTTGTGTGCGCTTGAATCATTCACTTTCCTTCGATGGCGCGATCAACCTGGCAACTGAGCAACCACAGATTGGCAGACTTCATTGATACGATCTTTGGGATATCGTAATTTGTGACTCAAAACAGTTAGTTTTGAGAAATACTGTTATGGACGTTCACGAGCATGCTGTTTCTTACCACACATCATCTAGATGTTTGCTTAGTGCTTATTTTAAACCGAAGTTGAGCTTTCGACAGTAGATAGGGGTTCGGTGGTATAGAAGTTGTTACTCCGTAGACAACTAAATCGCCCAACAAACAATTCACTCATCTAAGTACTGTCTATCCAAACTACTAAGAGAAAGTACGGCTTCTTGCATACCGCAAAAGTTATATTCCTAAATCTGAACATTTCCTTCTGAGATCGTTTAGCTAATAGATAAAATGAGATGACTTTTTCTAATGTTAACCCCACTCTACGTCTATTCTTCCCTGTTAGAAACTTTTAATTCCTCTTCAGTGCTCTCTGGCTTAATATCACCATCTTGGCCTCTTACAAAACGTTTTGCTATGCTGTGATGTAGTGCGGCAGTAAGAACTTTGGCCTTTAGGTGGGTCAACTATTTTATAGAAGAGGGGAAACTTTTATTCACGAATTCAGTCTACAATCTAACTGTTGAACTTGAAAGATTCCTTTGAAAGTCAAGTATATATATACTCTTATGTTCTTAGTGCATTCTACTCTGGTTTTAAGTTTATCGTTGTGACCTTAACTCTCTAGATAGTTTAGGAGTATTAGTCTCTTACTAGAATTACTACTTAGCTTCGAGCTTTAATATAAGGTGACATGAAAACCTTCCCTGTAGAGTAGCTCAAATTTCCACTAACATGCCGCGAAAGATTTATGTTCTTGTATATAAGCTTAAACAGCCAGTCAACCGATCTCACCAAACAGACAGAGACTAGATCTAGACATTATTCACCGGGAAGAGCACTCGATGTGCTAATTCAGATGAATTCGACCAGGTGATATGGAGAAATGTGGATAACTCGTTTCGGGGAGACGTGTCTTTCCAGCAAGGTCAACTTTGCACGTAGTCCTTACAAGTGAGCGGTGGATTCTCAGGTTTGGAGCTTAACTCTAAGCTTGCTTTAGAGCGAGAGTTGATTGATGCTGTCCAACTCATATGTCAAATGATTACTAGTGCGAATCTGCTTACAGAGTCCTTCGCTTTTTGAAAGGGGCAATTTCTACCTAATGGTGACTAATTTTCGCCAAAGTTTCTTCACATCGGACTATCGACACAGCTTAATATAAACAAATTCTACAGCTCTACCCAGTGTTCTAAGTACCGAGGTTCTATAGGAGAGCAGAGAACAGTAAGCGAAGATATACCGCCGATTCCTACCTCCCCTCGAAACCTCTCACTTCGTTCGTTCTCTGAGCAATTCCTTATCTCGTTGTACATCGCGGAGTTTACACTCCCTGGCCAGTACCTAGGTAGGATGAGGTGCTCTTCCATCTTCACTTTGTTGGCAAGGAGATCTTACCCTTTGATGCTAATACCCCTTGATGCTGCTGCCTTCATGAATGCCATAAGTCAATCGATTTCACGCCAGCTCAGTACGGTTCTGTACATACTGCCAAATGCCTGACTACCTTACCCTCAAAAGAAAGTTGGTTGACTTCACTAAATTTGAATTTTGTACTACTACTATACTATTCTTAGAGCAGGGTTTTATATACACTTTATTATTAGCCACCTACTTCTGAATGACGATCACTTAAGAGGAATCACAGTTATTCCAGTAGAATTGATATTCCAATGCTAGCTTAGTATTAAGCAAACTTCCTCATAAAGCGGATCATGAAAGTAAAATAACAACTTCAATTCATAGATTACCTACTAACTTTTAGTAGCAAGTTTAGATTATAAGCAAGCCGAAACTGACACACAATAAAAGAAGGCTCTAACACAAGTGATTACTAACCTCCTAGTTCATCTCTAATAGAACTACAAATCGACAAGCTAGGGGCGGATCGCGCTCAAAAGGGAGGATAGAAGGTCACTTCTTAATGACATCCATAAAAAATATCAATACCCACAGCCAGACAAAGTGGACGATACGCACCCGCTGGGAGCAGCTTGATGCCTTTGTATAATGCACAAGTGGATGTGACAATAGGGAGATTTTGAGATTTTCCACACCTCTATTTGTAGGGAGATATTGAAAGCCTTCAAAATAAGACGTCAACAACGACCCCATCCACCTACGCCAGATTTCTCACCGAACCCTATCCTACTTCTTTCGTTTACGTAAGTACTTCAGGTTGACGGACAGGATACCAAACCAGAAGATAAATAACGAAAAAGGTATGTAGACATTAGACTAGTATATTGAACCACATAAGCATAGATGTTTTCGAAGACAGCCTTCCCTATAGAGGTTTCGAGGAGGCATTATGGGTTTATAATTCACGATGCATAGTCCTAGATAATTTCAAGCCCTCTAAGTATGCCCCTGGGAAATTTGAGTTTACTTACTGCCACCTTTGAGAAATAGATTCTTCTATCTATTGGATAATTTTGATTTTTGGTACGGAGTAGAGTGGGACGCGTGTGTCTCTCAACATCGTCGTCGCTGCCCCACGGGGAAATGGGGTGTTCATTTCGGTATAAACTCAAAACATTACGACGAACCAGGAAGACCCGGGTTAAATCACTTGCTAGCCGTAATCCAGGAAGTATGTTTTGAGATTCTCAATTGATGATGTAATCGGATGGGAGAGTAGAAATTTCGCAATCCGATTCGTCCTCAGGGTATCTCAACGCCCTCGACACGCAATACACAACCCCTTCTTTCCCTCCCCTCCGATCCATCCCTTCTCTCCCCTATCATTTCCATCAGACGTACACCTCCTCTCCCTTCATACACCTATCGTCACAAATAACCTATATCGTACATGCCCTATTTCTTTATAACTCCTTCTCATGCATGGTTTTGTTTATCGAGGTGTGTTCATCATCTGCGCCTGCTGTTCCTGGAATCGCTGTCCGATGCGCTCACTGCCCGCCATGAACTTCTTGACGCACCGCGTGACGCAACCGGTTTCGCGTTGGACGAGGGATTTGGTGGTGAAGTCGTCGACGCAGGATTCGAAGCAGTGGTTTACGAGGCCGGAGAACATCTATTTTTTGCTCATTAGTTTGCTGGCTTTGGCTCCGCTTGGCTAATGGGAGTCGGTTGTCGCCAGTAGTTGAATTGGGAGCAGAAAGGAGGATTCTGAGGTGGAGGGATGGGATAATGTCTTGGGTTTGTTGAGCTTTACGGGCCATCCGCAGGTATCCTCCTGCTTGCCTCCTTGTCTTCGGCCCCGATGACTAGAAAGATACACACGATTGCCCTCGGAGATAGAAACATAACTTACGCCCATGAACTCCTTCATCTGCTTGCGCTCCATGCGAGATTGGAATTCTCGTTGCTCTGAGGCTGTAAGTCTGGAGATGTTGTCAGATCATGTCTTCTCTTGATAACGCTTCTCGGGGACCTAGGGCAACCGTACCCTTCCATTTTGAAGTTTTGTGGGGGTTGGAAATTAAAGAGGGAAGGTTTATTGTTGGGGAAAAGTGATGTTTGGTGAGGTGGTGAGTATGGTGGTGGTGGTGTTGAGGTTGGTATGGCGGTTGATAGCTTTCTCCTTGAGCTCTCTACTTTAAAGTTTGACGAGTTAGCGTCGGCGTCATCTGGTCTTCGGCGGGGGGGTCGGAGCGATAAACGGAGTCGGATACGAATCGGGACTCGCTTTTAGGGCCCAAAAGGGGAATTGATCGTTAAGCTTAAGGCATCAAGGCACCAAGGAACAACAAAAGCAGGGCAGCACCTGCAATTCCAATCAATTTAAAGAAAATCGGTGTTGAAGGACTCTTGAGAAATAAAAACTGCGAGGAAGGTACAAACCTCACCTCGGCTCACCCTTCCATTGCTCTCCTTGTAAGATCTTCAAATGGGCTACTGCAGACGAGATGACATGAACTGTCGATCGGTTTGACTTGCCCACTAATGCTCACTTAGTTCAACAGTCCGCCAGTTGCAGGTGCATATCCATATCAAATGGCAAATGGCAAATGACCTTTGCCATGACTCCCGTTCATGCAATTGTTTTGACTGTTTACCGATAGTTGTTTTTGATAGATGAGTGACACAGTTGTTTTCTTTCCACATCAACAGGAATGAAGAGTTCATCTAAATATAGAAATACCAGCGTCATCCAAGAGTCTGCCCAGGTGAAGAGTTGAAAACAAGAGAGAGACAACTGCTCCACTGACATCTCCTTCTAAGATAGATCAAATGGGTAGTAACTACTTGAAAACGAATGAATTTTTCTTTCAGATTTCCACCTTCTAGTCCACTTGTCCAACTCATCAGGATCACCAGATTCCACCACCCTTTTCCCTGTCCTTGGACGCTGCACACGACTCATAGATTTTTTGGAAGAACAACACCTCATCTCATGAACTGGGATTCACATCTTTCCCTATTAGGACCACCCCCCTCCTTTGCCTCACCACTTCTTTACTTGTTATTAGTCGTGTATTATTCACCAGTGATTTACCAGGCAACTCTGTCATAGTCGGCAGTCAGCAGGTTATTATTCCTTTACTACTGCTACCTCCACAAGGCGAGCTGGAGGTATGTAGGTAGGGAGGTGGAGGTGGCCACCCCCAAGCCAAGCTCCCATCATCACACGCTAAGCCCTCTCTCCCTCAGTAGCGGGTGCACCACTACCACCACCACCACCACCACCACCACCTCATTTTCTACCACGCTCCACCTCAGTTCTACCTAGGGTTGCCCTTGATTCAACAGACCAGACCCCATCTCCTCCACTCTCACTCTGCTGTCTGAAAGTGTATTGACAACCACCAAAATAAAGCACCCAAACCATCCGATCTATTCCCTCCCCTCCTCAACTCTCACTCTACTGTCCTTCCTTGCTTTCCCTTACCTTACGACGTCCAACTTTCCATTCACGGAGCTTCAGCTTGCCTTGCCGCACATCCACCACGTCTGTCGTCTGTCGCAGGACGCGCCCAATCAAACCGACCACACCCAATCTTTCTCATAACCGATCTACTCTTCCTTTCAAGAACCCTCAACTCGAGTCGCCATTCTGGAAAAACTTCAGTTACCGCAAATCACGACCGATCTACAGCTTCCCCAGGCAGCGCAGCGCATCATCGCAGCCATCACCATCGACGCGACCCGAACACGGCGCATTGAAGCACTCGACCCCCCACAGCTATCCCTTTCTGCCTCGAGGCACCGACTACGAATCCCCTCATCGGAATCTGAGCACGGCAAGGAGCAGAAGGGTCAGTCATGGCCAACCACTCCCATGACTTTGCCGGGCCGTCCTCCTCGCAGCAACCATTCTCGTCGCCCCAACCCGTCCCAGCAGCATCTCCCCCGACCAAGCAGAACCTGAAATCATGGTGGGCAGGATTTAGGAAAGAAGGAAAGAAGCATGAGACACAGGGTAATTACAACTTGCCATCTAGTCCCGTACTCCCCAGCCGCGATGCCTTTGTTCGCGCGCCCTCCCCATTCCTATCCAAGTCCCCTCGTACACACGATCCCCAGTTTCGGGAGCGGAGCATCGAGGCCGACCATTCGAATCCCAAGAGTTTCAACCCTGTGAATCATATGGCGGGAGCTCTTGCGCCAGGACAGAGTCAACGCCCCGCTTCCCTTCAAGAATCACTCTTCCATGCGCAAACCACCCCAGCTCGGGTCTTACGCCCATCAACCAATCTTCTCAAAGTGGGCAATACCATAAAAAGATTTCGACGAAAGAGCTCCATGACGGTTGCTACTCGGCATTCCCCCAAGCCAGAGGATGTGGATAGCTCCCTCCCAGTTCAAGGCAACAGTGGAGCCAGTGATACACGGAAGGGGGCTACTCATCCAGTCTCCAGAGTCCTGCGTCTTTCCACCATTCTTGCTGTTTTCCAGTCGTCGCAGCTGAAATCAAAAAAAGAAGATGCTAACTCCAAAGCAGAACCGCAGAATCCAGGCATTTTCGGTGTACCTCTGCGCCAGAGTATCACCTACGCGAACGTTGCCATCTCACTTGTTGATAGCGAAGGAAAGAGCTACATATATGGCTACGTACCCATTGTGGTTGCCAAATGTGGAGTGTATTTGAAAGAAAAAGGTACGTGTCGCGTGCAAGACAGGACGAAACGCGCTAACTCGCCTCAGCAACTAATGTAGAGGGCATTTTCCGATTGAGTGGATCGGAGAAGCGGATCAAGGAGCTAAAAGCAATCTTTGATTCTCCTGAACGGTATGGAAAGGGATTAGACTGGGCAGGGTATACCGTTCACGATGCAGCAAATGTGTTGCGGAGATATTTGAACTTGCTTCCTGAGCCGATCGTGCCGTTGGATCTCTATGATCGATTTCGCGCACCACTTCGAGGGCATACCATGCAAGCCGTAGGCGACACGGAGGGACCGCAATCCCAAGACGGGTTTGATGTTGGTCGAGCTATTACCACATATCAGCAGCTAATCACCGAGCTTCCTCCCCTCAACCGCCAGCTGTTGCTGTATATCCTCGATTTACTGGCCGTCTTCGCCTCCAAATCAGATGAGAATCGGATGAACTCACAAAATTTAGCAGCCATTTTCCAGCCAGGCATGCTCTCACATCCTTCCCACGATATGGCGCCTAGCGAGTATCGCCTTAGTCAAGATGTCCTCATCTTCCTGATTGAGAATCAAGATCACTTTCTGATTGGGATGCGAGGTACGGCGGCTGATGAGCAGACCGTTCAAGAGGTTCAGGCGGGCGCGACGCCACCAGGTACCCCACGAAACAAGGTCACCCGATCTACATCCAATGCGAGCGCAGGTGCAGATAGCATTCGAAAGTTTGGGGGAGTTCGCCGAAATGTTTCCGTCTCTTCAAAACATTCACGGCAGTCGAATAACGCGCCAAGTCCGGCAAGCCCAGTGTTGACCCATCAAAGCACCGGTCTGAATCGAAGCAATACTGTGCCATCCAAGAGATCTCCAGGTCCAGGGGTCGCTCAGTCTCGATTGCAAAAGAATTCGGGTTCACCGTCGCCGACCGGACCGCTGTTCGCTAACCATGGACAAGCGATGCCGCCTCGTGGTTTGTCCCCTTCGGCAAGAACAAATTCAAATCGAAATGCTTCCCCTTCTTCGGCTATGACTCCAACTACACCAATCGGGAGATCGAGTCTTGCGCCATCTTCCCACGCGGAATCTGTTGTCACGAGCCAGGAGAGATTGCTTGCGGATCAGAGTGAGAGACAAGAGATGTCAACACCACAGAAGGAGAGAAATTTGTCCAGCTTGTTCAACAGATCACCTACAGTTGAAGGTGAGAAGAAACAGCCAAACAAGTTGAAGAAGAAAATGCCTGTCACCAGTAACAACCCAAGTGCGCAGAGCTCGACAAATTCCCTGCACGCACCCCAACATCAACTAACTAACACCTCATCGCCAGCCATCCACCCATCGCAAGGCCTTGAGGATGTTACGGAAAGACCAGTATTAGAGTCAATTCCATCACAAGGTCCAGCTCCGATGAGCAATGATGCGACCCCGCCTGCAACGCAAACACCACGCCCTGAGAATGTACCAATACCCCTCCAATTCAACAACAACAAGCGACCGGAGGAGCACTCTCACACATCTGATAAGACTTTGAAGCCCACTTCGCCGCCCGAGTCTCTGCACTCTCACTCATCGTTCAACGATCAGTCCGACGCCGACCACAATGATGAGGCTGTGGGTGCTACTGAGCAACGAGAGAAGCTGTCAAGATGGAAGAGACTGTCAAGACACCGCGAATCATCACAGAACTACGGTCACACCCTCTCCCCCAGAAAGGGCCTTGGTTCAGATGCAGGTGCAGGAGCAAGTACAAGCTCGGTTGGTAGTGCGTCACGTCCCCCAAGAAAGAGCTTCACGGGAGATTCTCTGCCAGCTGGTTCCGAGTCTACCTTGATCGGCACCCACTCACAACCGAGCAATGACGGATCTACTTTCGGGCCGGGCGGTGAGGAGAAAAAGGGGCCGTTAGGCTGGATCAAGAGCAAGATGCGCGAGAAGCGGGAGGAGAAGGAGGCCGAGAAGGAGAGGAATAAGAGCCCACCTGCTTCGACCGATCGATTGCACAACATACTCCCCGGACGAGGAAAGAGCATGGACATCAAACGGGATGAGTTCCCAGAGAAGACTGCTCAAGAGCCTCCCTTGCCGCAACAACAGCCACATCATTCGCCTCCTCAGTACCCGCAACAACCACAGCTGCCAATTCAACACCCGCAGATTTTGCAACCTCCACAACCTCCTCATGCACAATCTCACCCACAACCTCACGCACAACCTCATCCACCACCAACCCAGCCGCTACAAGAGCCGTCACATCCCCAGGAACCTCAACGGTGACATGTGAAGGGGCTTTTGAAATAGGCTTAAAAATAAATGGGTTGTGTTGTGTTAGTAATTGGGTGTTGGTAAAAGCTTTTTGATTTATGCTTTCTTGTTTTTCGTGTGTGTGGGAGTCTGGCGAACTAATCATCATCGTATGGGCGATGCGGTACCTTCAACTGGAAAAGGGAACAATGTGTTTGTGTGGAACTTCAATCTAGGTCTGGTCTGGCTTCTTAGGATTGCTTAGGATTGAGGTTTTTTCTACTTTTGCGACTTAGGTTTTTTCTATTTTGTTTTTTTGTTTGATTTGAGAAAGATCGGATACCCTACTTTTGTGTTTTCTTTTTCCATTCAACGATGTTCTGAGGGGCTTTCAGGCGGGATGAGATTAAGGACTTGGAGGATTGAGTGGAAAGGGTGGGTGAGATAGGGGGTGGTTACCAGATGATGGTTCTTTCAAGGGGTATCTCTCTCTGCTTGTGTTTGTTCTGCTTTCCTGGAGCAGATGGCTTACGGGTTCTTTCTTTGCAACGAGAGAAGGGCCAATAGGTGCGAGGTGCACGGCAGATATGTATGAGTCGCGATGGTTATAGGGATGCTAAAAGGCAGATGGACAAGCGAGGGGGAGGGAAAGGCAGAGTAGAGAGAGCGTGTGCGAGACGGGATAAGAGATGTGGCGGAACCAACTTCGTTTGAGTATAGTACAAGTACCTGGAATATTAAGGAGCCTCCTAGTGTTTTTTTCTCTCTAGAGAGTGAATTTTCTCGATCTGATATAGACATACAAAAATCAACAGATGTCCAGGTTGAAAGCTTGAAATGCGAGGAGAGATGCTTTGCAAAATGGGGAACACGTTTTAGCTTATAGATCTAAATAGGCTATATGGTTCCATCTAGACCCTAAGCCACTCTTCTTGAAATCGAAAGGTATAGTGAGGGTTCGTAAGTGGTAGTAGGCCTCTATTTTTACACTAAAAATCGGTGAAAATTAACCTTTTTGAAACTCTTTTATATATCCTACGCTAGTTATTTTACAGTTATTTTTTATAAGATGTTTTAGATTCTTTCTTAAGACTTTCTATTTTATCTTTACCTATTTCTTTCATTAATTTTCTTTAGTATAGAGTAGAGGTTATCTTAATTTTACCTATGTATAGTGTAATCTAGTGTTTTTCCGACTGTGTCTACTTTTAACTAGAGATTACTCGTTAATTAGTAGCTCTACCCTGCTTTCCTCTCGTAACGCTCTACTGAATCCGCCAGTTATTCTACAGTAATTCTAATTCGGTTGTTCATTATCCGCTCGTTGTAACTCACCACTGCTCCCCTCCTCTCCATCAGCATCGTGTTCTTCTCGTCACTGCTCTCTAGCTTGCCTCTTCCTCTTCCTCCTCAATTTCCGCGTCTTTTTCTTCTTCTTATGACACGCAGGGAAGCCTGCTCGATTGCGACCGGTTTCCGGTAAGAGATTGGGCATTACTCTTTGGCGCCCCTTAATGTTTTTTTGATAGAACGCGACTTTTCTACTACACTTGTCAATATTGTTTACTGACATAATTAAGAGGTTGGACCTTTTATTAATCTACAATATTTTAGGTACTTTGTAGACCCCATTCGCTACCTCTACATTGCTCGTTCGAAAGGTTTTTAGAGAATGGAAATAAATGCCCCTTTTTCGAGTGTCCGGATTAACGAAGCGAATGAACGTTATAGATAGTTGAGTAGTGGATTTACTGAGGGGTAGGGATTAAAAAGACTAGGAGTGTCACAAGTAGACTTTAGAAACTTCAGAGAAACATGACAGATAGGCATGTCGATCCAGACACTTAGTCTTTGGATGACTATATAAGTTTGGTTCAAGAGCCCTGTTGGAGGGAAAATTTGATATTACGAGTACCTTAGTCAAAGGAGGTAAAAACAAACACACGACGACGAGAAAATCCAGGTTGAAAGAAAAGAACATGTGCATTTTGATATCGCCCTACCAAAAATGGAAACTAACAATTTTCCTAGCATCCTAAAACGCCGGCGTCAAGATATCTTTTCATATTACATTTTCCGTTCTCTCGGATGCCACACAAGAACCCCTCAACCCTCATCCCCACCGCCAACGACATCCCTGATCCCGGTTAATTCCCCAACAACCATCTCCTCAAGCAAACTCCCGCCTGCACCCCCCAACCCCAGGCTCGTCTTCTCAACCTTCCTGCCCGCCAACTCCTCATCTCTCCTACCCATAGGGACAATTCTCTCCCTAAGCACACTCCTAGCACCTAACCACCAATCCGCGTTCCCCGCCACGGTTTCAGCATCCCACCTCAACACCGGGATCTCGATACCTCCGACACTCTGTTGTCTAAACCCTTCCAGAATAAAGTGTATAAGCGACAGAGAATGAGCTTCCGAGCACTGCGCAAGACAGATGTACTTCGTCTCTCTGCGTGAGGATGAGGTGGTGCGTGAGGATTCGGGAGCTTCAAGGGTGGTGCTGCATTGTGAGATGAGAGGATGAAATTGATTCAAAAAAATCGCGACCTCTGCGGCAATGGAGATTTGCACTGCGTCGAGGAGGTTGAGGAGGAGGGGGAGGATTCCACGCGTCCAGATCGAGTAGCATCTCTGTAACCCCGGCCCCTCAGCGAAGGGCGAGACCTTGCCACTCCTTAGGTAGCTTGAGATATTAGCTGAAACTAATTGGCCGAGGATCCCATCGATGGCGAGTTGTTCGGCCATCATAGGGAGGGTAGAAAGCTCGAGGAGGAAGAGGATGCTTAGTTCGCCGTAGATGGGGTCACCGTCGATCGCAATGCTGTCGGACCAGGAGAAAAGTGTTGTTGCGACACGAGCGGTCCCGTCTTCTTTGAATATCGAGACGATCCTTGTATGGGAGAAATCAACACCGGGGATTCGAAGACACGATTGCAAAATTCCGGTGATAAGAGCGACGTCTTCGGGTAGGGGATCGCTATCTTTGTCATGGATTGCCGTGGCGAATTCGCGGAGGCCGAGGGCAACGATGTATTTCATGATTTCAAGGACGGTCGCGACGACTGGTGTTGATTCCTTCATACGCATGGAAACGCTCAAGTCTTCACGGATTTCCTGGATTGGATCGATGGTATGTGCTCGAGCGGCGACAAAGAGAAGCTTCAGAAGAGATCTATAATAGGGCGCGTCCTCTTTACGAAGTGATCGTTCGAACGTCCCTCTGAAATTCCGGATCGTTTCCCAGGTTTTCGTAAGGAGATCTTTGATTTGTGGGAGTTTGCATTTGGCTTCGATCAGCCGCTGGGTGAGAATAAGTGCGAAGTCTGCGCGTTGGTAGCATAGTCTGGTGAAAATTTCTTCCGAGAGTTGGCTGTCGGAATTTGCACTCAGGGAGTCGAGGGAGACTTTGATGAAGGCTTTTTGTAGTTCTATGTCTGTGGTGAGACTACTTGTTAGCTCGAGAGCGAGGACTTTCCAGCCGTGGAACAAAGCCTATTCATGTTAGCACGAGACTTTGTGGTTGTTGATGTATGACTTACGATTTGCGCGTCAACGAGAGATAGGTTGACATTTGCTAGCTCAAATTCTACTCGAAGGCCATCGTTCTTGGTTCTATTCCACCCTGGATGGAATTGTAGCATCTTCTCGGCCAATGACAAGTCATAGAAATAATCCTTTCCAAGCTGCCGTTCTTCCAAGGTCGTTCTCTTGAGATCTTGAATGGTACAATTAGGATGTCTGGTGGCAAAGTTTTGTGCCAATTGCCTGTGCAGTGAAGAATTGAGTGAGGGAACTGCTGTACCAAATCGTATGAAATAGGCCAGGTTTGCAATAAGGTTGTTACTAGAGGTAGAAGATCTGGTCTGCCGCGAATGAAAGAGATGCATGGCAAGAATTTCCGCAACGTAAGCAGCAATCCTCGATTGGTAGAATGCATGAACCGACTGTTCCAAATTCGGCTTTGTAGGTATTGGCTTCAACATGCCAACATAATCGGAAACAGCCGCAATAAAATCGCCATGCTTGGATGAGCCATAAACCGTCCAAGGCCAGAAGTTTTGTGAGAGAGATACGAATTCCAGCATCACTAATGCTTCGACCTGAGGTAAGGTCTCAATTTTCATGAGTTTCTCAAGAGCGGTAGTAAGCAAGGGCTTATCCAAAGCAGAAGGAATCTTTCCCGCTTGGTCCTTGGCGACTGATTCTCTGGGAGTTTTGCCAGTGAGAAGGTAGTTGGCGAACCATTGTTGTTTGTTGCTAACAACCATTGAAAGGAAATGCCATATCGATGCGGTATTGTCATTTCTAGCCAACGGTCTATCCAGATCCGAGAGAATATGAAGGAAGTTTTTGGCAGTGTGAGGCCCTAGATGGCCCAGCAGAGAAGGTGGCTCTGATACATTGTTGGCAGTAACAACCAATGCCTCAAATAAAGACAATACATGTCTCTTATATAGATCGTTGACAGCGTAGAGCCTTGCAATCAAGGGCGCCGCCTTGAATATTTGGTGCTCGAGCTCGGTGGGGGGTTTTTGAACTGAGTCACTCACCCGTAGTAAAGTCGTAGAAAATGCCAATACAGCTGTAGTTTGTGATGTCCACAGCTTCAACTCGTTAGCAAAGTTTGTCATGTCGGGCGTTCCAAGGCCATCCACCAAGGATGCTAATATTGGTTGAAACCTAAGTGAGCTTGAAGAAGTTGCCAAAAAGCTTTCCACAATCTGCGATGCAGATGCTATCAAGACGCCAGTAACTTTTGATGCAAGTTCCTTGGCGCTTTGCGACTTCTTTTTCATTTTGGAAGCAAGCTCGACTGCATACTCTTCTCTTCTCTTCTCTTCTTCTTCCTCTTCCTCAGCACGTTTCTTAGAAGTACCTTCGACGCCATAAACATAACGTAAGGTTTTATCGAAGGCGACTGCAATGCCTTTAGACAAGTACCGACGATCGTTTGGTACGTTGAATTTCCAACCAAAAGAGCTCTCAAGCACATCAATGAGATATCTGGTATAGAACAGGAGGACTTTAGACAATATGTGATCAGGAATTCCAGTCCCCACGTCCTCTTGACTTTGGAACCGACCTGCAGCTTGAGGGCCGCTTCGTCTTCTAATCGCATTGCATGCGACGTCGTCAACTAAAGCCTCGTACAGGCGTATACACGATAGAAGAAATTCATATCTTCCTGACACGAGTTCAACCCCTTCAACAATTGTTGACAAACGCCCACCACCATGGCTGAACCCAAGTAGCCCACTTTGTGCTAGTAATGGCCAAACTCGACCGGGGGACAATGGGATGAGCGAGTGTATAAAATGAACGCAGCTGATGAGTACCTCCAGTGGCACCTCGGAACCTGAAACGGTGGATTGTCTTTGCAGTTCTTCTTCGAAAATTTCGAATACCACAGTGATGATATCATGGTTTCGACTCAGTCCGGAGCTTGCCGTTTCCAGAACATGTTGTGCATCCTCCTTGGCATTGGGATTCAAAGCCCCCGATTTCGTAGTGTTATGGAGTATAGTCGCAAGTATATCAATGATTTCAACAACCGAATCTCGATCCACCGGCATCCCAGTGGTACCATCCACTAAGTCGCTTGCTGTTAAGAAGGTCTCCAACAATTTTCCAAAATATTTAAGTCCCGAGTACTTGTGATACCAGAATACCACTCTTGGTCCAGAGTCAGAAATAACACGCCCATAGACGCCTTCCTTGATACAGAAATCGGGGTCCGCTAGAGTCAGAGCCATAGAATTTGATTTCACTCTTTGGTGATACCCCTTTGATCGACCTTGGAACAAATGAACAGGCGCTTTGAGACGAATAGTGTTGCTATTGTCCTCCTCTTGGGCTGTTTCGTAATCGATGAAATCCCCCGGCAAGCGATAAGTAAAGAAGGGGAT
This sequence comes from Hymenoscyphus scutula, assembly GCA_001399465.1. Lineage (NCBI taxonomy): Eukaryota > Fungi > Ascomycota > Leotiomycetes > Helotiales > Helotiaceae > Hymenoscyphus > Hymenoscyphus scutula. The sequence continues at coordinate 82,657 of LKTO01000105.1, read as the reverse complement.
CTCATTCAACCATTCGACCGCAGACTTGTAATTTTCTCCATGATAAGTTGCTCCACAGGAAGCAACAGCGTGAATCAAGCGTAAGAAGGGTAAAGGTTCGCATGGGTATCTGGACAAGGCAGTTTGGAAAAATGTTATCAAAACATCATTGGTTATGAAGCTCACAATTGGGTCGAAAGCTGCTATGATTTGTTTTGAATCCACATCATCCCAGTAACTCTGTCCTCCAAGTAGCGTAGAAAGAAGAGCTTCAATGACTTCAGGTATGTAACCGAGACCACTGTTACTGCTACCAATCAGATCCAGAATAATTATTCGCATGATTGCGCCAACTTCCGTTGAGAAAAGGGCGTCGGACGTATTTCCAAGCCGAAGGGAAAGCCCGGAAAGAGTTTCGAGGACCCGGCTCTCATTGACAGATCGGCGAGCCAGATAGTCAAGAGCATCGTCGCCTTCGATACTAATCTTGACGCTTTGCATCAAGTCTGCATAAGGACTAGGAGTTGCAGAGGCATCTCCATCTCCTTCTCCCTGGTCGGTATCCTCGCTGCTGATCATCTTCAAAAAAGACACCCAGGCTAGAATTGGGGGACCTGCGGTGGTAAAGCCCATGTCCGCAGCATTAATCATAATCTCATGAATTTCCGATAAAGTGGTGGTGTTGAGAATGAAGGGGCCACTCGGGTCGCCATTCGCAGTTATGACTGGGTTTTGATCAGGGTCGTTGAGATATCGCAGAGCAGCTGCAACATTCAGTACAACTAGAGAGATGACTATGGTAAGACTTTGCAGAGGTGGCACCAACGTCTGCAGAGAAGATTCTTCCTATTGATAGTTAGCAATTTATTCATGAGATGCCATATTGAAAAGACTTGGACTGCTCCTTTTCACATACCGTGGAAAATGTGTTGAAGAATTGGCAAGAGTGCAACAGTCGAAACCAGCCGAGAGTAAGCTGTGATGTTGGAAATTCAGTATCTGAGAATATCATCTGGAGAAGAATTTCCATCGTGTGTGTTGCTTCTGTAAGTTGTGTTCGAGTCCAGTCGGCCTCAATATCCAGTCGAGTCCCATCATACCATCCGCTGCCATTGCGGATATTGTGGACATTTCTTTCGATAGCCATCAAACATTGCAAGAAGAAAGCTTCGGTTGAGCCCAGAGCAGTCAGTATGTCTCTGCCACTTGCTTCTAGCCATGTGTGGGTTACCACTGCTCCCCTTCCCCCCCCATTCTGACCCTCACTTGGGGAAGCATTTTTCTTCAAGACTGCAAATATAAGGCGTTCCAGGCATTTGAGAAAGTATCTTCTCTCCGAGAGGTATAATGCGAGTATGCGCTGCCGTCGGTTATCCTCCTTTTCGAATTTCGCCTGGGCTTCCACCGGGTCGACTCCTCGGGACAGCAATATAGCAGTAAGTGGACTAGAAAATTTACTGTCACCTGCCGCTTCGCGTATGCTAGATTTTTCCTCTTCCGAAAACTGCCCCAAAAGCTTTGCTGAAACCCGCGCCTGACATTCTTGCACCACAATCCTCAATGCTGATACTTCATCGAATCCACCCACACTGCTCAGCCATATCGTATCAGCCTTGACCTGGCCTATGTCGAACCGCGCGTCGGAGGAAGGTGTGACATTGATCGCAGAGGTTTTCGTTTCAAAGAGCGACTTGGTTTGAGGAGTGGCCTTGGAATCGTCGAATGGCCGTGTCAATAGCCCGCGAATAGTCGCATCAGAGAGAAAGCGCTCGACAATGGGCTCTGGAGTTGTTGAGCCCTCAATGTTTTCCTGGATGACAGAAAAAACAGTCTTCCATGAGCTATAATTCAGTTAGCAAGGTCCGTAACATGTAGAATTTGGAGCCTTAGAAGCGCACATCAAGATCTCGTCCCCGTTCAGACATTTGTTTAGGGAGGGAAAATAGCTGGACTCTGCGGGCGAAGCCATTTCTCCCTAGTTGGGCAAGCCTTGCAGAGTTGCTATGGCGCGGCTCGGGGCATGCGAAGAGCTCTACAAGAGCTACGTAGACTGCTGTTGCACTTTTTGATGCTGGGAGACGCGAAAGCGCGATGATTCGGGTACCGGCGGTAAGTTTCTCCAGACTTGGTATACCCCTGTTCTCTCAGCCTTTCAGCCTTGTGTGGTAGGCGGCCAGATTAATAATTCCATTATCGCTTCTGACCATCAACACCTCAGGTCGCCCTCGCCCTCACCCTCTTCTTTGACTAACTCTACCACAGGCGCAATGCCTTCCCTCGACTTTATCGATCATTCCCCCCAGCAACCAGAGGCCGCTACTCCTCTGGCAAATGCTTCAAATGTTATAATTATCGACAATTTTGACTCATTTACGTGGAATATCTACCAGTACTTTGTCCTCGAAGGAGCAACTGTCCACGTCTTCCGCAACGATGAGATCAGCATTGAGGAACTTGTCGCGAAGAAGCCGACCCAATTGGTCATCAGTCCAGGTCCAGGGCACCCCAAGACAGACTCGGGTATCAGTAGAGATGCAATTAAGCACCTCGCTGGCAAGATTCCAGTATTGGGAGTCTGTATGGGCCAGTGAGTCACTCACGCTATCAATTGCGACAAGCGGGATGCTGACTTGGGAAAAGACAATGCATGATTGACCTTTATGGGGGCGAAGTGAAATATGCCGGCGAGATCCTGCACGGAAAGACCTCCCCCATCCGTCATGACTCCAAGGGAGTCTACGCCAATATCCCACAAGATGTCCCCGTCACCCGATATCACTCTCTTGCTGGTACATATCCAACCCTCCCCGAATGCTTGGAAGTTTCCTCGTGGATTGCACAGGGGCCGGATGGTGGAAAGGGTGTGATTATGGGTGTGCGACACAAGGAATTTGTGTTGGAAGGTGTGCAATTCCACCCAGAAAGTATTCTTACCGCTGAAGGTCGACTCATGTTGAAGAATTTCCTTCAAATGCAAGGGGGCACCTGGAAAGAAAATGAAAATTTCCGATCAGGAGAGAGCAAACACCAAAAGCCAGTTGCTACGGGGAGCAAGAAGGAAAATATTTTAGAGAGAATCTTTGCCCACCGAAAGGCCGCGGTCGCTGTACAGAAAGAGATCCCCTCCCAGCGTCCGAGTGATCTCCAAGCGGCATACGAACTTGACATTGCACCACCTCTTATCTCCTTCGTCAACCGACTGAGAAAATCTCCCTTCCCACTTTCTCTCATGGCCGAGATCAAACGAGCGTCTCCTTCAAAGGGGATAATCTCCTTGTCTACCTGCGCGCCTGCCCAGGCTAGAACCTATGCTTTAGCTGGGGCTAGTGTGATCTCTGTCTTGACAGAACCTGAATGGTTCAAAGGAAGCATCGATGATCTACGAGCCGTCCGACAGGCTCTGGAGGGAATGCCAAATCGACCTGCCGTTCTCCGGAAAGAATTTGTTTTCGACGAGTATCAAATCCTTGAGGCTCGACTGGCTGGAGCTGACACTGTATTGCTGATAGTGAAGATGCTCGACGAAGCTACCTTAACTCGACTCTATCTCTACTCTCAATCTCTAGGTATGGAACCATTGGTCGAGGTCAACAATGCCGAGGAGATGGCAATTGCTGTCAAACTTGGCTCCAAGGTCATTGGTGTGAACAATCGGAATCTTACCAACTTTGAAGTTGACCTCAATACCACAAGTCGACTGCTTGACCAAGTTCCAAAAGAGACAATTGTTTGCGCTCTCAGCGGAATCTCCGGGCCACAGGACGTTGAAGCATACAAAAGCAATGGAGTGGGTGCAGTCCTTGTTGGGGAAGCTCTCATGCGAGCAAAGGACACATCAAATTTCATCCGCGAGCTTCTAGGTGGTTCACAGCCAGTCTCAAAATCCGCTCCTGGTAGCCTTCTCGTCAAAATATGTGGTACCCGAAAACCCGAAGCTGCAGAAGAAGCCATCAAAGCCGGCGCAGACCTGATCGGAATGATATTAGTTCCAGGTCGAGGAAGACACGTCCCATACAAAGACGCAATCGCAATATCCAAAGTCGTTCATCAGTCCACGGTTACCACTGGGAGTATCGCAAGCGACAGGGTTGGCAGCAAAGCGACAGATTTTTTCGCAAACGCCGCTTCAAATATTTCCAGTCATCGTGCATTGCTCGTTGGGGTCTTCCAGAATCAACCACTCGAAGAGGTACTGGAGTTACAAAAAGCTTACGAGCTCGATATTGTTCAGTTACACGGTGATGAGCCATTAGAGTGGGCAAATCTCATTCCGGTACCTGTGATTCGGAGTTTCAAACCAAACCAGGTAGGGCTTGGACGGAGGGGGCACCATACTGTTTCATTACTTGACTCGGCATCTGGTGGGTCGGGGGTGAAGCTTGATATGAGCCAGGTCCGAGATACTTTGTCCAAGGACCAGGAACTCCGTATCCTGCTCGCTGGTGGCTTGAATCCGGATAACGTGGTGGATGCGGTGAGGGCGGCTGGAGATTTGGGAGAGAGGATTGTCGGGGTTGATGTTAGTTCTGGGGTTGAGGAAAACGGGGCACAAAATGTGGAGAAGATACGCTCTTTTGTGAAGGCTGCTAAGTCTGTGAGGTGAAACGAGGATGGAATTGAATTGAATCTTCTCTCTGCTCGAAGCGCTTTCTTTATTAAATTAGATATCGAGTTTGTCCCCCCCCCCAACAACAATGAGATCCTCGGCGTTGCGTGTTTTGATTTTTTTCTTCCTAAAGCGGATCGCAGATCTTTATTGGAAAGTAAACATGCCCTCCTTCATTTCAGCACTGTGTTGATGTTTTTATGAGTCTACTCTTGACTAGTACTGCTTTTTTGGGGGGGGGGGGGGGGCGCGACCTTTCCTCCTAACGGCCTAAATGTTCTCAAAAGAGGTTCAAAATGAGGAGCGGGCTGTGGTAAGTGTTGTTCATTTTTTATTTGGGAGCGAGTATTATCAATTCATGGCAGTCTTATGGGAAAATAGACTGCTTCTACTGCTAGAAGAAAAGCTTCCTGACGATGTAAGACCCTTACTTAATTCGGAAGTGGGGGAAATTATTATTAGCGAGGCTCTAGTGAGATTTTGATAGTTGAAACCATTTGTGAGGGATGACGACGAAAGTGTAATGATAAGTCGAGGTAATTAAGGAGGCTGAGGGGAGAGGTTCTAAGTAGTATATCAATAAACCAATTACCACTCCAGTACTACTACTCTTTTATTATATTAATATTGGGATTAGAGATTGAAAAGAAGGTAAAGAGGGGTGGGTATATGGATGGGAAGTTAGTTAGTAGATGGACTAGTTCTAAGGAATTAGTGAATTAGTTATCATTGAAGCGTGAAGAAGTGACAACATTTTCTTCAGCCAGACAGGTGCTTGTATGCATTGTTCACCAATTACGCCACTATAATTACTCATTTAAAAGGTGTTTTCGTTAATGAATTGGACTTTTCTATTGACTCAGCGTATCTAATAATTATACTTATCATCCTTTTCTAGTACTCTTCTCCTACTACTAAGCTTTTGCAGTGTGAGTAATGATTAGATTAGATTAGATTAATGACCTATTAATCTAATCTAATCAAGATTAATGAGTCGTTAATCAAAATCATGATTAGTCTAATTATATTAATTAGATTAAATTGATTAATTCGGTCCGAATCGGACCAGTCGGACCGGTCGTTCGGGGCAGCGTTCAGAGTGGCGTTACGGGGGTACTTTAGTGCTAAGCGAGCCTATATCAGTTACCTTTTCTACCTATATTACTTGTTCATTTTATGTTCAATATACTAGATACTAAGTAGGTAGTATATAATATACTAATAATATATATAATAGCTCGCTATATAAGGCTTAGAAATATACTTAATTTCTAATAGAATTTTAGAATATTATAAATAATAATGTAGCTTATAAAATAGATTACAAAGCTACATTCTACTTATCAGTCTTCTATTTATCTTATAATCTATAGAATATACTAGAATATAGCTAGAAAGTATAGCTTAAAAACCTAGGGTATTTTATATAGAAGAGGAAATAGAAGAAGAGAATAGAGATAGAGAGGCTAGAAAAGAGATAGAGAAGAAAGGAGAGAAGAAAGGAGAGAAGAAAGGAGAGAGAAGGAAGTAAGCTTTAAGGACGATGACTATGTTATAGAGCACTAAATAGCTACATTTAGCTATATTAGTTAGATTAATCTAGAATCATTAATCTAATCTAATCATATTAATCAGATTATTGATTAATACGTACTCACACTAGGCTTTTGAAAAAATTGCCCTTACACTCCTACTTCACTTCTGAAACTCATGAATACCTATAGTCCTCTTTCTCATTAGAGTGTTTAGACAGGTACTTGACCTACCATTTCGAAGTCTAGACTTCTCCTCTACTCCACCTAGTAATAATAGACTTGAAATTAAATTACTAAGTAAAAGCTAATGATAGGAAAACAAAGTAAGAAGTTAGTAATAATAAAAGAGGGTAGAAAGTAAGTGGACAACAGGTTCTTATATACTACAGTAGAGTAGTAAAAGTTATACTTACTAAGTCTGAATTTTTAACGGAATTGTTAAAGAATTAGTTGACTTAGTTATTCAATTCTATAATTAGTGAACAATACATACTAGGTATGCTACGTGATAATCACACTTCCGATACAAGAAATAACTCTTTGAAAAGTAGTATAGGGTAAGTTTGGAAAGTGGACACTACTATTACAGTCACTCAATACTACTTGTACGACTGACTACCTTCGCTTAGCTATATGTCTTTACTCTAGGTGAAAGTTGTAAACTAAAACTAGAGCTAAGCTTTACTCTAGAACTACCCTAAACTAGTCCTATTATATCTCGCTTTCTAGGTCTTCTAGACCTCGGGGTTCTAGCTAATATTTCACTGGAACTTCCGAAAGATATCTTGTAACTGCCTCATTTAAGTATACATATGCTTGGTCTTAGAAAGAAAAAGGATATCGAAAACTGAGTTACTTAACTTTCATTATGAAAACACTGGTTCGAACATACGCTTTACTTGGTATATATAGAATTGGATTTGAGAGGGAGATGTCTAGATAGACATGGATTTACTAATACCCTGTAAAACTTCCTCGGATGTATAATAATCGACAACTTTATTTACTTGTGAGTTGTTTTAATAAATATTATTTCTTAAATAAACTTCAGAGTTTGGTTATAATGGTAGGTTATATTATGTATCGTAGAATAATATTACTTCTTACATGAGGTTATATATCGTACACATAAACTACTATTTAAATGTTACAGTTTAATTTCTTTCCTTTGATTTAAGTAACTAACAATTCTTAAAAAATCTTTGAAAATTTACACGAGATTATATACTACTGAACACAGTTTACTTAGTTCTGATAATTTATCAATTTATAGCAACCACGATTTTAAAACTAGCTTGGATTAAGAGAATGTTGTGATGACAGTAGTGAATATACCTTTTTACCTCTCACCTTTGATGGCCACAATTTGTTCACCCGCCAAAACTGGAAGCCTTCACACACTGCAAAGAATCTGGACACGAAACAGACGACGAGGAGGCGAACGGTGATGACTTTGAGAGCAGTGATGACGAGGGATATGATGGGGACGAGGAAGGGTGAACGAGTGATGAAGAGATGCAAGACCTAGGGCTCTCGGGCTGGGGCTTTGCAGGGGATTAAAATGTTGGGAATTGGAAGCCGAAACTGCGCTCTTCTGGAATTAGCGGTCATGTACAGATTTTTTTAGAAGGTTCATTAGTAGAAATAGTAATTGCTACAAGCCCGGTAGAACGTACCTATGTATGCATTTCAAGCAGTTCACTTTCAAAATCAAGAAAACTCGCCAATCTTTTTAAGACAATTTCTCAAGTTCTCTTTTGCCAAGTCATCCATCCCCAAAGACCTACCTATCTAACGGCTTGTCGCAAAGAAACACACATTTCAGTCTCTCGCTGTATTCCATGCGGGTTCTTAAATCATTTGCCAAATTGTTTCACCTCCATATCAAACTTCTCTAATCACCCTTCCATAATATCAACGTCGATAACTCTCAAGCGAGGTCACTAACCTCGGCGAAACTGCTTTCTTGGTCTCCCGTTCGGTTGCAACTTTCTCTACATCATTCGCATCTCCCCCAAGAATATCGCATATTCAGCAAGCACAAGGAACTCATCTCGCAACATCCCCTCTCAGTCCCCGGAATCCTTTTGCCCTAGAACCAAAGCTGAGGTCGACATCCAACCCACTGACTCTATCCAGACTCATCTCTTCGACGAACATTAGGTCCAGTGCACAATACCAAAATGGCTCCAAAGAAGCCAACAAATGTGGTGCAACCCACCAAACAGCTTAGCCTTCATCAACCCTCAAACACAAAACAAAATTTCAAGGTGACCAAACCCCAGAAGGAGTATCGGGGAAAGCCAGTTTTCAAAGGCAAGGAAATGTGCCTCGCGGGCTCTTTTACCAGTGCCGGACAACCTGCAACACACGAAAAGGTGGGAAAATGGATCACCCAGCATGGAGGTGACTATGTCACGGAGGTTAATCGTGATACTACTCATTTGATCTGCAGCATTGAGGATTTCAAAAGCAAGACCCCGAATGGTAAGTCCTGTGTCGCGCCCTGGTCTTTCGATCAGACAGCCTGTGGCGGACGGGAATTGTTAACCTCTCTCAGTCATGAATGCACTCAACTTCAACAAACAAAAAGGAATTAAAATACAAATTGTCACTTTCGACTGGCTCGAAGAGTGCTTGAGCCGTAAAACACTTCGTTGCGCCCCTACCACCGACTTCACTCTCCAAGACACCCTCAAAAAACTCAAAGAACGTGCTCAAGCCGAGGTGAAACACAGGAAGAATTTTGAGAATGGTGTGCCATCTTCTGAGCCCTTTACTGGTCATAGTATGTATTTGCATTATGCTGATATTTGTTTTCTCGCGGTGGTAGAGGGTACATTCGAGCGGGATAAGGTTACTGATTGGGGCAAAGGACTGCATCGGGTTTATTATGATGGAACGGCCTTTGAGCATAAGGTTGAGTTGAAGAGAGTTGACGGCAATGGCGGCAGGACGCGGGTTGAGAAATACACACTTTATGTAAGTTTCTCTTTCTTCTCCTTTCTCTTTTCTTTTTGGGGGATCTATCCGATCAGAGGGAAGATGGAAATAATGACAATTGTACCTAGTTATTGCAATCCATCGCCAACCCACCACACTTCATGAGTGCGGCGCAACTTAACGAAACTATTATCACTCCTTCACCATTCACACCCTACCGCGTCGAACCTCCGGCGAAACCAACTAAAACTCATCGTCCTATCTCATATTTCCGAGACTACTGCCAACCAAAGGAATTCCACAATGCTTTCGCCGACTTCAAGCACTTCTTCCATGAGAAAACAGGGCTCAAGTGGGATGATAGACTGGAAGATGGAGTCAAGGGGAAATTCCAGTACGTAGTTCCAGCCGAGGGAAAACCTGTTGGTTGGTTGCCTCCTGGACGAGAGAGAAAGGGGAGATATCCGAAGTTGTCCATTGATGAGGAGTTGGAGGAGGGTCTGGGAGCAGAAGGGCATGGTGAAAGAGGCGAGAAGATGAATGGCATCCAAGCTTCTGAGGGTTTGGAGGCAGCCCGTGGTTGGGAAGGTAGTAATGCAGGAGCTGAGGCAATAACTCGTTTCCACACACCCGAGATTTCTGTTCAAGGCTCTGAGGTTGAGGTCACCGACGCCCCGACGCCTTTCAAGACTTCGATTTCTGAAGCTTCCTCTGCCACCCTCAGAGGAGATACTGCCGAAGGGGCCGACGAAACCCAGGCAGTTGCTGTCAATCTCATCGCCGATGTGTCTCCTGATCGCGAAGACGGTTCAATGGATGTCATCATTATTTCCGACGACGATGACTCCGACGTTTCCGAGGCAGGCGACGAGGAAGTTGGTGGTAACTTGGATAGACCAAAGGCTATGATCTTTGAGGACGTTGATCATTTTGAGAAGTCAGAGGATTGTGATGAGTTTTAGGACATGGAGTGAATTCAAGGAGACGTGGTTGAGGACTTGATAAAGGGTGATTGAGCAGTGCTTATTTTCATCCGTTCTGGAGACAATAGCTGGTATTTTATTTTCATTTTTTAAAATGGAGATTGATAGGGAGTGGGATTGGCATATCTGACACGAGGTTGAACATTTTCGATAGGAATGGAGGTTTCTTCACCGTCGTTATGGCCTATTTCTACATTGAGGGCAAATTGGGTGGCTACAAGTACTGCTAATGAACGAGGGAAATCAGTATCAATTTAATGACAGTATTGTTTCATTGAGCTTTTTTGAATGAGGGGGGCTGATTTTTTGACCAGTATTTTCCATTTTTGGGGGGGGGGGGGCGCTTGAAGTGAACATCAAAAGCGGCAGTAAATAAATCCCCCCTCCAACCTACTACAGTATGTCGCATCTGAAATTTCTGCATGTGTATTTGATTTCCTTCAATCATAGGTTAAAATAAGAAGGGAGTATTAGGCAGGTAAGAACTTAGTGTATTTGCCACCTGTAATACGCAGGGGATAAGCGAGAATTAGGTGTTTTGTCATTGTAGAGCCGCCACCCTCTCTCATTCTCTTTCATTATATCAATGTCTCTAGGTATTCAAACATAGAATAACTCTCCGATCATTCGCTAAAGACAAAGGAAATTGTGTTATTAACTGTACTCCCCTCTTAGCGAGAGTTATACGCTTTAGACAGCTAGGAATAAACCTACAAGCACAAAGACAGGTTCAGACTCTTAAAATCGTCAACATTCTTCTTAGTCATCAGCTGTAACATGTCTCGCAATATCTAAAATACTCTCCAATTCTGCTTCATCTGCTCTTCCAAGTCCACATTCAGTAGCGACCCCAAAATGGCCCAAAAAATCACTCGCGACAGCAATCTTCTTCTTCGTCCCTTGTAAATCATCCTTATGCAACAACCCAAGATAAACCTCCGTTTCGCCTGCATCAAGATTCCCCAATGGCGTAAAATAAGAGACATCTACGCGATTCTTGGGCACAGGCATATGAATCCACGTGACGGACCTCTCCCTCTTGACACGTCGGAGAACCTCATTCGCAACCTCGACAAGCAGCCCAGCATCCTTTGGTTCAACAAAATGCTTGTGCTGCAAGTCTCCATAGCAGAAATGGAACCCCAAATTCACTGGACTGTCAACAGCTCTTGCAATTGTGACGATTCGCTCCAAAATTCCTTCCTTCAAAGAGGGAGTTATCCATTTCGGGGGAGCAGTTGCGACACCTTCCAGAATAGCAAACTCTGACGCTAAGTCCCACTGAATTGCTAAGTCCTCGGCGGGTATAGTGTCTTGAATGCGACGAAGACAAACAAGCAATGCTTCAAGGTATATCGGTTCGACCATTGCTTGATAGGCTGGGTCTATGTTGATGTGTAGAACGTTGAGTGGCGTTGGGAGCGACACCTGGAAGCGAGTTCCCTTGGGGATAATATTCTCATCGCGAAGGCCGCAAAATGTTGCATAAGAATTGATGGCGAAATCATCATATTCCAATGGACGGAGTTTGACAGCGGACTTTGAAACCACCGGTGTGCCGCTAATTTCACGAGGAGAAAAGTCGAGATTCCGGAGCAGGAAAGGGGAATCGGAGAATGTACTCCTCTGCCAAAGCACAAAATCTTGACGTTTTCCTGTCTCGCCGTCTGGAATACTTTGTAATTGAGTAGGTAGAGATTTGGATAGCCTGGTAAAGACTGCTCGTGTGTCAGGCAAGCAGACACTGCCAACGAAATGAACGGTCCTACGTGTGCTTGAAGGAACAGACATTGAAGCCGTATGTAAGTTTTGCCAAACTTCGAGGGCTTAGCCAGACAGCAAAGAAATATGTGTGGCCGGAGAAAAAATAATTTGGCCGTAAAATCCAGTTGGTTCGACTCCAACTTGGGGTGAGACATTCACCAAAGCAACTGCCGACATAGATCGCCGCGAAGTGTTACTGCTTAGTTCACCGAAGAACCTTTTCAATCCTGATGAGAAGCAACCCCTCATCAATTTAGAATAAGGCACAGCACGTTGTTGGTTACACATGCAGGCTATGCCGAGGTGCATACATATATTACGGGTAATTCATGCAAACAAATAATACTACCTACCAACAGGAATTGCAGTATAAGCTGCACTCATGTGGGGACTGCAGAGTCAGTTTGAGGCAACGGTGTGATGTATGAATATCAGGAGTATATGTAGAATTTAATTATTGCTGATGTAATACATTTCAAATTTGTGCTGGCCTCCACCAGACCAAATCTAGATATTCTTTTGTTCTGCATAGACCGTTAACCCGTTGTAGTCAATTTTCCATCCCAAATGACGACTCAACCTAGCCCAGACTATTCGATTTTGATACGGGATATACAGCGTGCAACAATATCCCTGCGCGAGAATAATCGATACCTCTCGTGCCTTTCCGATGAGTGTAACGAGCTTCTCTTGGTGGCAAGAACTCTTGTATCTGTTCTTGAACAACCTGATACTTCACTTTGGCGTGTGGTATTTGCTGTAAGCTCCCGATTCCAATTCAGCCGTCTGGCACAAGTTACAAATCTCACGTCTTTTCAAGCCTCAAGGCCATGCTTCTCTCCGCACCGCATTTGAGATGGGAATATTTGACTCATTTCATCCCACATCCAAGAGTATAAGCCTAGAAGAATTAAGTTCGATCGTCGGTGTTGAAAATGTTTTATTGCGTGAGCGTTCCTTTTCTTCTGTCCCTTTACTTAGCCTGCTATAACAATTCAATAGGCCGTATCATGCGGGCCCTTACTAGCATGGGAATATTTGCTGAGGGTGGAGAGGATATGTATATACATAACGAAATCTCTAGCAAGCTTAACGGTTCAATGTTCAGAACCTTTGCTATGGGACTGTAAGTCCATCCAGAGTATATTCTCCTAGAAGAAAGGCTGATCTTCTCTTCTCCTATATGAAGCGCCGGAGCGGTCTCGGAGTACATGCCACGACTTCCAGACTACCTTTCGAGAACTTCTTACTATAATCCGAGCAATCCATCCGATAATCTTTTCAATTATGCAAAAGAAACACCCTTAAGCATGTTCGAGTGGCTTCAAACCCAGCCAGACAAACTTGCCGCTTTCGGTGAAGTGATGGCTGCTGCCAACACCTTGAAAACAAAAGGTGTTTTAGAAGCTCTATCGAGACTCTATTCCTCGCCTCAAATTACTATATCCTCGGCAGCTGATCGTATTCTTCTTGTTGATGTTGGGGGAGGCAAAGGAAACCTCTTAGAACGTTTTCGAGCCGAAAGGCCAGATCTGGTTGGTCGAATGATCTTGCAAGACCTACCGAAGGTAATAGAGGGAAGAAAAGGGATGACGGGCGTGGAATCCATGGTGCATGATTTCTTCATGCCCCAGCCAATCAAAGGTTTCCTAAGGAACAAATAATACAAAAGCAATTTGCTGACCGCTTTTACAGGGGCCGATGTATACTTCTTTCGACACATATTCCATGATTGGCCCGATAGGGCGTGTCTTGCAATCCTTCGAAATACAATATCAGCAATGAATTCTGATTCTCGAATTGTCATTGCGGACATGGTTCTGCCTAACACCGGAGCTTCGCTGTTTGGATCTCTTCTGGACATTGGTATGATGACAAATGCAGGAATGGAGCGCACAGAGAGACACTGGAGGGAGCTGTTAGGATCTGCGGGCCTTCGAATTATGGATATTCGGAATCCCACAAGGGAAGAAAATGAGAGCGCAAGCATCATCCAAGCTACTTTAGCAGTAGATGATCAATAAATCTTCATGCGGATTTAGTGCAAATAATTGGTTTCCCTTCGAAATATCACCGGTCTCGCTTTGCAGTGCATGGGAACCTTCATTCTTAAAATAAACATTTGACTTTGTCAAAACTGTGACGTATGTCATTCTTTCCATTTAGGTATAGCTACAAAGGCTTATGGGACCCGGTTCTCGAGCAAAGAAAACCATAGAATCAAGATAAAGTAGGAAACAGGAGAGGATACACGCCACTCAATTTCAATATAAAATATTTGCCGAAACTCCAAACACGAATCAAAGTGGCTTGCCAAGAGATCGAACTGACTCGAAAACTCAAATGTACCTTTCATCTAAGAAGAGATCGTTGGCGCATGGCGCTGTTTCCTTAGGTTCTAGGAACCCCTCTGGTCACCGTTCTGTCTACATTACTCTCTACCACTATGCCTTGCAGTGGAAATGAACCATTGTGCGGGTGCTCCCTTTTACTTCCCTTGACCTGAGTTACTAAGCGTTGCTCGTCGTCGAGAGGATAAAATGTCCCCGGATCAGCAATTAGTTCGTTTTGAAAGGGGGTTTTTGGGTGCTTGGAGGGACTCGTGGTTTTTCGCCAACCAAGGCTTTCATTGCTTCGAGTCTGGGTACTTCCTAGTGTAAAGAAGCTCCTAACGCTACCAAGAATAGACCTAATACCCCGGTGTTGGAAAGCAGGAGCCAGTGTCGGTAGGCAAGCGCAGATTAGACCAACAAAAGGCTCAACAGCTGACCAGAGTATAATGTTGCCGAGATTATCTAGAACCTAGGTTAATGAAACGACTGAAGTATGGGTGGATGTTCTCTTACAAGTGAGGTCACCCTCATCCTCTGCTGTAGGACTTAGATGTATGACGAGGTAATAAAGTCTAACTACGCTGGCTATGCAAACGCTACACTTCAGGTTAACTCAATTGCTTTACTGCGTAAGAGGAGATGGGATTTCTTACAAACCGCCAAGTAAGAATATTCCGCTCACCAGCCATTTTTTCGCACGCTGCATATGCAGTCTCCAGATAACGAACCAAGGTATCGTAAGTGTTGAGATATCCAAAACTATATTGAGAACGGATGTAGTCACGTAAAGGGCGTAGACGTTGACTGAATTTCCTGTTCCCATGTTTCCCTTGGGATTCCAGTTGTCCGAGATAGGAATTGTTTGGAATAACGTTGCAAAGAAAAAAGTTATGAACCACAGCATAACTAGGCAGCCAAGGGTATTTACAGCTCTGACAAATTTCCTCGTGGCGAAGATTCTTTTGTAGAATTGTAGGATTGACAATTTGATAAGAGTGACGGACCCTAGGTAGGTAAACTGAAGAGCGAATATTGTCTGTTGTAGTATAATTAGTGTTCTTCAACCTCTCCCTTTTGGGACTGAATAGAATGTATTACCTTGAAAAATATCAAGAGAGAGTTCTGAGAGAGGTCTTGGGTGTGGATCCCGAGACCGCCTTTAGTTACTCCTTCGCAACAATCAATCACACAATCCTCAAAATGCCCAAAAAACTCACCGAAAATATAAACACTACAACTAGAAATTGTGATAAACTACCAGGAGTCAGTACCCAAAGTTCAGTGATTACATCGACATGGCACTATCTTACCAAGGCAACAATTATGAGGTAGTCGTCTAGAGCCAAGGGTTGAGACTTCATTCGTCTTGCAAAAATGCGTAGTATGACCGCAATAACGTCCAGAAAGGTCAGGACGGAACTCGCGACACATATTGCAATTGCAGAGCTTGTCAGGTGCAGACTGTTACCGGGCATGTCGGTACGCGAAAGGTGGTGTGAAGGTGCAAAATAATGTAAGCAAATCAGCAGAAGAGTCTTGCTCTAGAAGCGAGTCGTGGAAAGAATTGTTGAAGGGGAATTTTTTGGTAAAAAAACTCTCGAAGGCTTATTTGAAACTTCAAATAAAGCTGCAGTGACATACGTGTCGGTATCAAAAGATGGGTTGGAAATAAAAGTGCGATCGGATCGAGTAGCACAACAGTAAATGTATGTGCTCAAGCAGGTTGGCGGCGTATCTCGGAAGAAGCTTCAAAAAGTTCCTAAGGCATAGGTTCGGGCTAATATGACATAAGGTTACATTAAATATGGGTTGCTTTCGTGTGCATTTGGAGCTGTAAAGGCTGTTTCGGTGTCTTGTCGACGGCGATCTAAGTCAGTAACAGCTGTAATATTTTCTTCACACACGTACCGTAGACGGTGGGCAGTTGGAAATTTAGTTTCGGGCAGTTTCTGTACCGGAGTTGGGGTGTGGTTGAGTGCATATTTATCCGAGGGTAATTAGCTCGAAGTTTGACTTGCACCAATCGTAGCCATAAAGAGGTATTGAGGATGGAGTTTGACTGCTGCTGGTATTCTCAACCCCCTTACAACAGCACCCGCGATCCTTTCACAGTTTCACCCACGTCCAGTAGCTCGAGAATATCCGTGACTCTTCTACTGGCTTTCAATCTATATTCCTCTTCCCCACAGTTTTGTGAGTTGCCACAGCCCGAATTTTAACACACTAGTGATGAAGTTTACAAAGATATGCGGGGATGGACACTATGAGGGCATGGAAACCAGACCCTTTCTATCATTCAAACAAACAGGACATCGGTGTTTTTGGCCACAGATGAAGCTTCATATTGCTTTTCTGGTTATTTCGGCCATGAGCGCTCTCCTAGGATTTCTTGTTGGCTCCGATTCCAAGCTTCAATGTCTGTCTCGTAAGTTTTTTAAAAATGATACACATCAAACAAGCCAGCTCAAAGCTTACATCGAAGCATCGCTAGTTTTTAAAGATGAGAAAATATTTGAACTAAACGAAACTTTCACGGAAGGCTTCCCTTCTAAAATAAATGCCGCGTGGAGCGATCTCATTCCGTGTATGTTGTCTCGTGTAATCGATATTGACTTTACTGATGTCGGCAGTGGGTAGGGGTTTTATCGTAGTTGATGCTCTTGAGAATCCAGTGACTTATTCGGGAAAGATTTCAGATCTTTCGAACGTTCGCTCGGTCTCCTTATTTCATCAGCTGCATTGTCTTGTGAGTTCAGGCCCTCATTATCTTTAAATTTGTACTGATCGTTTCTACAGAATGAGCTTCGAATTAGCTTTCAAGCAAAGCAAAGCACGAATGATCATCACCGTCACTCTGCCACCCACATGCAGCATTGTTTTGACTACATCAGACAGTCCTTAATGTGTGCTGGAGATACGTCTTTAGAGAAACTTCAGGGCGGGGATCAACCTCAAGTTGACGGGTGGGGTACCCTTCATCATTGCCGGAACTACGAAAGTATTTACAAATGGGCACACATACACAGAGCGACAGGTGAACGAGGCATTAACTGAAACTTTTTTCATTTGCGAGCTAGATACACAATACCTAGATACCCTCGGCACAGTTGTCATTCTGAGCTTCAAGCTTTGCATTTAGAATATCATTTAGTGGCGGGAAAGGACTCTGCATTTCTCTATCCATTTTCAAATACCCTGATACCCAGGACATGGAGAGTCATAGTGAACTAGTGACTTCAAAAATGTCTCTATACCTCGACGAAATGCAATCGATTCAACCTCAACAATACAATTATAGATGTACAGAACTTGTTTCAGCAGTAGCTTCTGGAAAAAATGGACGATCCTCTCTATGACCGCCTGGATATGCAGGACCTCGGCCTGTTAGTTGTTGTCATGATGGTATTGGAAATTTCCCACGTACCTAGTGTTGGGTGTACCAACATCCCCTCTTCAAAAACATCGATTGCGTGTTGGCTTGTCCAATCCATTAAAAAATCCCAGTTAACACACTCGTGTTCAAGGGTAAAATCGGGTTGAGGCAGCTTGACTGTGTGGCCCCATCTGAAGGTAATGAGTGTCGTATCTCCACGGCACATGACACCTTGTCGTAAAATCTCAATGCAATGTTCTATTAAACACTTAATCGGTGTATGATTCGAGGTGTGACCACTTCCACTTGCCTGTGTGCTCTCCCATGGTTTCCTTCTCGCGCTCTCCAAAAAATTTCCCGTAGTAATCCATATGGAATGCCTGACGGATGAACTTCAAGCAGTGTAGCTCGTGGAAAACGGCCATTTCGCCATAGTAGCCTCCTCCTCTTCCCAGTGGTATGGACGTACGCTCCACCTTATCGAGGTCTTGCTTTGAGACTCTCATATTGGTGTCTAAGATCGTATCATCAGTGGCTTCTTTCCTCATTTTCCGTGGTGAGACTCACTCGAGAGAAGTTCATGCCAGGCATCATCGAGCCTCTGGTTTGACTCGCCTACGTACGGACTAGTAAGGTTCGGAGCCGCGTTGAAGATGTATTTTTCTTTCTTGATTGCAGGTTGAGCTGGGCCTGAGCTGTCCGTCAGTGGGTGGTCTCAAAGAAGATGCAAAGACCCACTATATGTAAGAGGATGCGGTGGGCAATCTTGCAGGTCCACATTCGTTGTTCTGGTACGAACAATTATAAAAGTTAAAATAGCATAGGGGAGGAGGAAAATAATGTAAGATGCGAGAAATTTCCAATGTCCCTGGATCATGAACTTTGGTGATTTTGTGGCAGTGTATTGGAGTTCTGCTCCTTCATCATTTTGGGGATCATCCAATGGAACTTTGCGATAAATAGGACCCTGGAGTGCCATCTTGTTGTGAAGCAAAAATCGTGGCTGGGAAGTCTGAATGAGACCACAAGTAATAGAATGGTTATCAGACACAGTGTCGAGACTTTGTCTTATTGAGCTTTGCTTGGGATGAAAGTTTCGGTGGACTTGGGTTGAGACCTTCGCTAAGCGAGACCTTGCCAAACCCCAACAGGCAAACTTGAGGCGTATTGGTGACAATAGATCTGCGTGGTTAAAAGCAGACACTTCATTCTTCTCGGAAAGAGCGTTCCGTTTCAAAAGGAGGTAGTTACATAGAATCCATGGTTGTGCGTTATGCAATGGTAAATGAAAACGCACAGAGTGTGTGATCTCCATTACGTGATATCTTGTATGACCATGAATAATACCCCTGATGTTTTTCTCGGGTGAAGTGCAGTCTGCTTCCCCATTCCTATTCTTAAAGACACAACGTTCTGAAATGTGCTCTTTCTTCTCCGCACTTCAAGCTTTGATTCTCAGGATAACGCAAAATATCACATACATACGAGAGGGAAAATCATCCTGTCAAATCAAAACACCTTGAAAAATCTTCTTCAACCATCCTTTCCTCCTCAATCAGACATGAAGATCCTCAAATCCGTGGCCTTCCTGGCCAGTTTAACCACAACTGTGACGAGTTATCCGATCACACAAACTATTCCTGGTGAGTAAAAGAAAATGTCTCCTAACCAAAGACAGAACTCAGAGTTGACTGGTCTAGATTCTCTAGGTATTCGTGCACCTGAGAATCTTCTTGATGCGGATGCTGCCTATGGGTTATATGAGAAGAAACGTTCGGATGCAGATGCTGCCTATGGGCTTTACGAGAAGAGTGTGGACGTTGAGGTTGAATAAGTTGTGTGTGGCCAGGTCACCAAACAGAGATTGAAGGAACAGGTGATTGTCAATAATTCTGGTTCTTTAACCCGTCGGTCGTTATCAACTCAGAGTGTTGAACTTGTCAATGAAAAACTTCTTCATTCTTCATGAAGATTTCTCGCCAGTTATATCTGTGGAAATTGATTGAGACATCACCATGTGGAACTCGTCACTAAGTCAGAGCATACAATAAACTCCAAAATTAGAAGAAGGGCAAACAAGACAATTTGGATGATCCCGTAGCCAGGTATTATCTACCTAAATGAGGTTATTCTCACGAGTAATTTGTTCCTCGCTGGTCTTTACTGTAATAGGAGCGAATTGAAGCGCTCACATCATTCCTCCGGATTTTCGAACGCGGTGCAGCAAAGCCCAATACTACTTCCCTTACACGGCTTAACCACGTTGATCATCTAATATTTGTATCTGCAGCCGTAATAAGTCTGCATGCAGATGAGCGGCATACCACCCTACCCTACCACCATCTCATTACCTGTGAAGCTAGAAATGACTGACAAAGTGTTAACCTTTTTGTCACCGGTATGTGCGAATCTCCTGGGCCCTGCTGTTGGGTTACACCGGTTACACAATTGCGACGTATGGGCTGACCGAGACTGACTAACGTAGTTGCTGAACCTTTTAAGGGAAACGATAGCGTTTTGATGCAGGTCAAGATAACCGGGCCACGCCGGTAATTTGCAATTGAAACTGCCGGTCTAACTTGATATACCACATGATATTACTATATTGCATTCCGAAAATCATGCTAATATTAGTGGTGTTGAGGCGTAGGATTAATATACTGTTCTATACTGTCCAACGATACCTGGGGGTACGTCAGGAAATCCCTCTGCATACTCTGTGTTCATCATTTGAATATCATTGGATGCTATAATTAGTTGGAGTTATGCTTACAATGATTCTTCACACAAATTTGATCAAAAACAATACACCAATCACTTAAAGAGTGGCCTCCGGTATAAACAAAACTCCCTGATTCTGCAAAAGATAAATTCTCCATTCTTGAGTCAGACATGGAAGACCAGAAAAAAACAAATTCGATGCTCAGCTCACGACATGTCGAAACAAAAATACTTGATGGTGGTTTGAATGCTTGGTATCAGTGTCTTGGGTCTTTCTGCTTGTTTTTGAGCACATGGGGAGTGATCAATTCGTTCGGTGAGAAATTACTTCAACCAATTTACCAGGCTGATTTTTGCTTCGAAGGTGTCTATCAAAGTTTTTATAAGAACGATCTTCTCCAACACGAAACGGCTTCAAAAATTTCGTGGATAGGCTCTCTACAAGCATTTCTGGTGATTTTTGGAGGTGTTGCAGCTGGCCCTATTTTTGACCGCGGGCATCTTCGAGCGTTGCTTGCGGTTGGAAGCTTTTTGGTGGTTTTTGGCATGATGATGACGAGTGTGTGCTCTTCCTACTGGCAAGTAATTCTAGCACAGGGACTGGTAACTGGGTTAGGGAGTGGTCTCTTGTTTGTTCCTAGTGTTGGTATTCTACCGACATATTTCGTCAAGAGACGTGCTTTGGCAATGGGTGTTGCTGCGTCAGGTGTCAGTGTAGGCATGTTACTCATTTTGTTTTCCTCCTTTTGAGGTGTGTAGAAAAGAAAACTGGTGGAGCAATCTGGTTCTTACCTCGCTAATAAAACCACAGGCGGCCTTGTATTTCCAATAATATTCCGCCAATTACAACCTAGGATAGGGTTTTCGTGGGCAACCCGTGTGATTGCTTTCATCATGCTCGCGGCACTTTCTGTTTCAATGGCAAGTTTAAGACTACGCGACAAAGAACCTACGAAAACTCGCTCTTCAGAGAAGCCTGGGTCAGCCTGGAGGGAACCACCCTTTGTGCTCTTTGCATTGGGTACCTTCTTGGCTTTCGTTGGACTTTATATTCCATACTTTTATGTTCAGTTATACGGTCTGGATCACGATACTGCGAACGAGAATCTCGTTTTCTATATGATATCTTTGCTAAACGGGGGTGCATTGATTGGGCGTATTGTGAGTTTTCTGTCCATTGAATAATTTTTAAAAAAGGCTAAACAGCCCAAAGGCTCCAAATTATATTGCAGATAAAATTGGTCCTCTGAACTCCATAATCGTCTGCTCCGTTTGCGCCTCAATAATTGGGTTTGGATGGATGTCCGTTGAGAACACTGGTGGCATTGTCGTATTTTGTCTTATTTACGGCTTTTTTTCGGGTGGATTTATCTCACTTGGTCCAACTGTAGTAGTGAGTTTGTGTCCCAACTTGGATGTTGTTGGCAGCAGAATGGGAATGCTCTTTGGGCCTTGCTCTGTTGGGCTGCTTATCGGAAACCCGATTGCTGGAGCGCTACTCCGTTCTAACTGGTTGGCTCTTCAAGCTTTTTGCGGAGCAACATTGATGACTGCAACACTTTGTCTCGCAGCTGCCCGGTTGAATAAAGATGGTTTCAAATTGCGTGTCAGGTCTTGAAGATAGGAAGTAGTTTGTAATTAAATGTCGGCAAGCTTACGAGTGAAATTGTGCTCGGACACGTTAATTCAATTAGTTTACTCGTCAATTCCAGCCACCCCTTTGGTCTCTCTGAGCTAATGGCCACTGGTACTATAGAATAATCTTACAATGGTTTATTTATCTATATCTACTATTTCATAATACTAAGACTGATTAATTTAATTAAATACAGTTTTAAGCTTTCTAATAATATAGAATAATAGACAGATACTTATTCTACTTATAAAGCTTTCTTCTTAAATATTATCTAAGATAGTTTTAATAAACTAGTTATCTTTAGAGTAATTATAATTCTATCGAATCGAAGTAAAATTAGTATAGTTCTAGATAGAATTAGTTAATTATATACTTTACTATTCTGAGCTAGTAATAGCGAAAGAGTTTATATAACTTTAATTAGAGAACTAAAACTTAGAGATATCTAGAAAGAAAATATAGCAAGTAATAAAATACTTAAGCTCTTTACGCCTACTATTCTAAATCTAAATCTAAACTAACTCCTTATCTACTAAACCACTCTAAATTTAATTCTCTATAAAGTATCTCGCCTGGAAATCAACTCCTAGGATAATGTGTAACAATTGGACGCTTATACTACTATAAGCTACCCTTATTATAATAATCCAAGTTCTTCCTAATGCTGATTCGAGACCTTAGCGCTGCTACAAATGATTTCTCGAAATTAGTCAATGTTGCCTCGTCTTTCGTTGCTTCAAACAATGGCGCGATTTGTAGCATTTAGTAACGATCTTGAGACACGTTGCTCTCCTCCGGGAGCCCACTAAGTGTCCTAGTTAAACAACCTAAAAAGTATAGCTTCTGATATAAGTAGGAGAAAGGATTGTAGGTCGTACCTAATGATTTAGTTCCGATAATAAAAAAAGACTAAAAACCGCAACCCTGTTCAATAATAAAATAGTCAAGTCATGCAGTAACGGAACTAGAAAACGATATTCAATGTGTAAAGTACTTAATAGAGAACCTTTATAGCTCATTAAAGCGCTTTATAAGTAAGAGAACCCGAGTCTGAGTATTCAAGACGTGCAAGCACATACATCATCTTGGGAGTCGTGCGTACCCCTCACAGTCCTACCTTCCTGGCAGCTAATGAAC
Organism: Hymenoscyphus scutula; assembly: GCA_001399465.1. NCBI lineage: Eukaryota > Fungi > Ascomycota > Leotiomycetes > Helotiales > Helotiaceae > Hymenoscyphus > Hymenoscyphus scutula. The sequence continues at coordinate 59,647 of LKTO01000105.1, read as the reverse complement.
GCGATACTAGCTGAAGTGGAACGTATCAATACTAAGCCTCGTAAACTCCCTAGTGGATCGAATGAACGAATGAAAATAATCGACAGTAAAGAGAGAACTGATGGTAAAAAGCCACCCAAAGCATAGACCAGAATGCAGAAACGGCTCGCGTATATGAAGATATATAATGCTCAGTTTCCGATTGAGATTTACTCCACTCCAGATTCTGCCAGAGCATACCTTGTAACAAGTGATGATGATTTCGGGTAACAATTAGAATCCCCATATATACCGGTGGGCTTTTTTATATTGAGTCTCGGTGGTTTTGGGATGGTCTTCGTTACCTATCAATTTAAGAGAGAGCAGAAGAAGAAAGGAAGCAGCGAAAAGAGAAATAGTTTCCCAGATGAGATGTATACAATTCCATTCAAAAAAATCTCCTACAGTAAATGCAAAAACGAAAAAGAGAAACAACGGTGGTATCTTATATTCATAAACAAAACGGAGCATCTCCAAACGCCCCACCCAAGTCCCGCTCTAGAATCAATCCTCCCATATAACTAAACTCCCTCATCCTTCCCCCATCCCCTCAAAACCCCTCAAAACCGTAACTTAGGCATCACAAAAACAACCAAAACAGCCACCACCATCAAAGCCCCAATCCGGACATAAAGCAATATCGGTCCCAACCAGTCAAACCGACCCAAAAAACTCGATCCCTTTGACCCTCCCTTTAGCTCACCCATCTTCTTATACGCACTCCCCAATCCCTCTGTATTCTTATCCATGCCTTTATTCGCATAATCCAGAATATCCTTCTCATCATCAAGACTTGCGGAGAAGGCTTTGCTGCTCTCTTTAAGTGCAGACGCCATGGAGAGGAGAGAAGAGGTGAGGGCTTCTTGTTCGGTTCGGTTGTGTGTTAGAAGGGTTTCTTTGGTTGTTTGTACAGTGGCAGGTGGTTGGGTGGAGCGGGGGGAAATTCCAGTTGTGGTCGAGGAGAGGGAGAAGAGTTCTTCTCTTTGCTCTCGGGGGGTGGTTGTGCGGGAGCGGAGAGTCAAGTTTGGTTCAGGTTCGCATTGTGATTGGGGGTAAATTTGTTCCACGGAGGCGATGGGAGGTACAGGTTGTTGGTAGGAGGGTGGTGAGGGGGTTGGAGAGGCGTGCGTGTGGGAGTCTGTTTCTTCCGAAGGGGTGTCTTCGCCAATCAAGTCTTCGCCTTCTGAGGAATCCTCTTCGTCGGAGTATGCAAGCTACAGATATGTTAGTCCGGTTTCCAAAATCCTTGTATTGCAGACGAACATCATTCAGTTCCTCCAACCGCTCTTCCAGTCTTAATATCACATCTCGTTTCCGAACCAGCTCCTTTTGCGTCTCCTGCTTCTTAACCAAATTCTTCATATTCTGCGCGTCCTTCTCGAGTTGGGCGAGCAATGTACTTGCATATTGCAAATTCTACAAAACATCGAAATCAGTAAAGAATCTAGGTAGGGCAGTTATCAGACGCACCGTCCCGACTTTTTCCCTCTCCACCTCGGAAACCTTTAGTCGGTGCTCGGTTTGTTGGTCTGGGGTGATGAGGATGGAGTTTAGACGGGCGAGCATGCGCGTTAGATTGAAAGATTTGTGGTCGGGAGAGCCGGCTCCTGCTGCGGTGGATATTCGTGCCATGGTGTTGAGTTGTGTTTTGGGGATTTGTTGTTCATGCGGGGAGCTTGAGATGTGACGATGCTGATGTGGCTTGACAAGCATGTGGCTGAAGGGTATGTCACCTGATCGTTAACTTCGTTCGCGTCAATAAGGGTCATCGATTGAAACTGATTTAATCACTATGTTCAACCAATTAACTACATCGCCATCGTCATCTTTACTCACTAATTTCTTAGCATAAACCAAGGAAATACACCTTCTGTTTCGACTTGATGCTCCTCCAATCCCACATGCTCATTTCCGGCAATTGTCCTCAATTGAGACACGGCTATGGATCCTACTGCGAACGAAGCCCACAAGCCCACCAAGTTGAACTCACCAATTTCTCCCTGTCTCTTGCGTATACTCCTAAAAAGAGTATTACCTGTCGAGGACTGGATTTCAACTCTAAATTCAACTCCAATTGAAGTGTCGATGTCTCCGGATGTGGCATTGACCAATTATATCACTACTTTAGACTATAGGGCAGTGAGTTTAGTAAATTCAGTGGTTAAGGAAAATTGCTTACTAGTTTGCAACTTTATTAAACATATTCTAATTGATTTAGTAATTTAAAGGTATTTTCTATTAGTATTTAGACTACGTAAGTTAATTAAATAAAGGTCAGTTTAGAATAATTAAGTCAGCTTAATAGACTTCAGAGTAAATATAACTCTGCCGGTTTGTAGTAAAATTAGTGTATATCCAGACCGAATTGGTCAATTTCATAGTTAGTGACAGCGTGAGAAAAGATTAGATTAATGGCTATTAATCTAATTTAATCAGGGGTTTCAACGTGTCATCATTAATCGATTGATAATTGAGTAATTGATTATTGTCGGCCCCGTGGTTTTGGAGGCCGGGCCGAGGGCTCGGAGTACTGAATTTAAGGTTCCGGGAGCGTCAGCTTCTAGCGAGAAACTATTTGGCCAGACTAAGTAATGGAATCGACTATCTAGAGAGACTATAAGAGTAGTTACTACTAAAGAGTTATGAAACAGAAGAATAGGAGAAGAAGAATAAGACAGAGCCGGAATATAAGGGTAACTACTTTACTATAGATATCCTGTATCAATCACATTAATCTTATTTAATCTGATTAATCTAAATTTGTTAATCTAATCTAAGCAAGAGAGGTATTAATCAAAATATATTCTATTCTAATCTGATTAAATCAATTAATTATCGATTAATTGACTTTTTCTTGCTCACACTGTGTTGGTGAATAAAATATACCCGTATTGTTATGACAGGCATCTATCCATACGTTTCCGCACTAGGATACAGGGTGCCTCTCGATCTCCGATCGCCGGCCAGCTGCTATTTCCCATTGATAAGTGCTCTTCTACTCAACGTCAAACATGAAATCCTCATTTTACTCACGCCTCAAAGTATGAAGCGCGCCCCGTATATGCTATGCAACCATCCCCTCAATACTCACCTAGTTGGCATTGTTTCCGACAGCCTCTTGCATCCAAGTGCCATCACGAGTAGATTGGAAAACTCCGCGGTAAAGTTGCGGGTCCATTTGTCTTGCAGGATTATTCTGTCAAGCTTGCCTCCATCCTTTTATTTTCTCTAAAGATAGTTTTTGCTTCTTTGGCTGCTCCTTGACAAACTCCATGCGAAGATTGATCTATCACAGATCTTGATTCCCAAGGTGAAGCAGGAGGTCATGCCAATCGCCAAGCTCATTGCGTGCCGTACCGTTGACTTGGGTCCTTTCGGCCCAATATTTGTGATACTGAAATCCACGATGAAAGTTGATATTACTTGTAGACATCCAGGTTGAGCGCGGAATAAGTTACGATGTAACGCACACCGAGTGAGGTGTCACTGTTTTTACGCCGCCATATTCCTCATACGGAGCAATATACAGCAGCTCTTCTCACAGCCCACTGAATAAACCAATCAGTATGCCGTGGCTTTTTTTGTTCCAGTCATATGCTCTTTACTCAAATTCTTGTGTGCCAATCTCACGCATCCCCTGCTTTTCGTCATTGACTTATCCATATGGAAAACGATCAGAGTTCGATAAACGTTAGATGGACTACTCATGTTTCTGGATTCCAAAAACAGGGTTGCTAAATATGGTTCAAATGTGTTCGTAGAACGAGTAAAGCTATCTTTGGACGCAACAATTTGCGGCCTTGGGCTTTCGACCTCCAATAAGGAGTTGAATAATTCCAGTCAAGTGATAAGTTGGTTTCCGTGCATGGCTACTAATTATGAGTGCCTTGCCAACACAAAAACTTATATTTCTTCATTATTGCTGATCCTTTTGAGTAAAAATCACTTCAGTCTCTTCTTTGGCATTTTCTAGCTTCCTTATTTCAAATTAGGAAACTCTCATAATTCTTCATAATTCTTCATACCGAAGTTTTCTAAGCGTTACTGGAGTGCCTCGTTGTTTTGGAAATTACAGCCTCATCACAAGAAGCCTTATTTTCTCTCCTCTCTATCACTTAATCTTATGCGTTAGCTCCTCACAAAATTCCCCCCTTGTCTCCCACCTTGATATCCAATCATGGCACATTTTTTTATTCTCGGGAAGCCTGATCTGCACCCCCTGATCCAGTAACTTTGTTTCCTCTTATTTTTGGACCTTGTCGCTAGTACTACTTAGCTTAAACGAGGGCTTCCGTACTGAAGTGCGCCTTGGAATGGTTGTATTCAAAATCTCCATGTCTGAAAACAATATTTTTTCTGCGGCAGTAGGGCTGCCCTCCTAAACTGTATATGACACACTTACCCGTTACCTTTCCACCCATAAAATTTCCTTGTTCACAAATTTTGCTATCTAGTTGTCTCTCGATTTCTTTTTGGTGACCCCCCCCCCCCCCCCCCCCCCCCCCCCCCCATTTGTAAGAACAACGGGTTCACCAATCGAGTACGACTTGGCTTCACTGCTTTTTAGGGTTGACGAGGAGTGTTGTTCTTAACAAGAAATTCGTCAGATTTAGATGAAGTAAAGTATTGCCTCGCGGTCAAGAAGCAACTGGCAATTTTCAGGGTTGTTTCTGGTACCTCGCTTATCACCTTCATTTCTTCCGTATCCAATAATACGCTTTTATATTTTTGGTGAGCCTAATTAGTATTCTTGCCGACTTAAACTTAGCATTCGTGCCAATAGAGGGCTTGCGGTATATACAAGCCACAGCCTGGCCGTGGAAAAACCCCGAATGAATTCCAAACTTCGGTCTGCCAAGTATCACCAGGTGCCCCATATACGGTTGAAATTCTAGTGCACCCTTAACATCAAGAAATTTCCTTATCATCTGCATTGAAACCAATGAAGCTTGTTTGTCGCTCGCCGGATCTGTCGTGTAATTACTTGTTATTTTGCGCAAAATGCGGGAAATCGACAGCCAAAGGACAACTAATCACATTTGTTATTTTCGGTGAGATTTTGGGTACGCACTGTTCTTTTCGTGTCAACGAAGAACCTGTGGAAATCAAATTACTCTTTCTGGAGGACCTATTTCATATCCATTTGTTGTGGTATAAAATATGTACCACAGTATCACTGGACAAGTAAACGATTTGACAAAGAACAACTCAAATTCAATCTAACTAAATCTCAAATCTCTCGAATAAATCTAAACCGCATCTCGCATTCCTCACCCTCAAGACTCAAAGAACCCAATCTCTCTAAAATTTCTTTTCGCAATCTTCTTTCCTCCAAATCTCAACCTCAAAAACAAAAGGACAATCTAGATACGATATATCAAAATCAAAACAACAATAACAAATGAAATAAGTAGCCACAGCAACATTGCAACAAGCAATCGATCAAATTAAATCTCCAAAATTCCTTCCTCCCTTCTCCCGAGTGGAATACTCGAGTGCGCTCCACGAAATGCATTGCGTCAGCGTCAGCACACATCCTTCAAACCCCACGCAGGCGGGCGCAGGCGGGCACACAGTCCTCGGCAACAAGTAAATCCACGGGTAGGTTCAGTCACCACATCCACTAGGACAAGAACAAAGCTTCGTCTCCTCAAACTCCTATGGTGGGGTAAAAATCCAGGTAGATAGATCCATGGCTCCATACGGCATGTATCCTTGGTTCGCGAGAATATGCCAACTCTCTGCATGACTGGTAACATGACTATTCTGACTGTCGATATATATATAATTCCTGGTTCGTCTTTCTCAAAGGAAAGGTAGCAGGCACGTACTGGGAACGACTCCGCTATCTGGGGTTGGGATGTATTCCTTGCCCTGTGAATCTCAGGTTAAGAATCTCCAGGTGTTTTGGAGATGGTTCGAAAATATCCTTGAGTTTTGGTTTTGGGTTTGGCTTCTGTAACTTCAGGTTAGCTTTATGAAGCAAGGAGTTTATCTGCTAAGAGAAGAGAACTTAGGAAAGATACTAACATTCTTCCAACAAGAGTGAATTCAAGAAAATTATTCAGCCAGACTGCTGTTTGACAAAAGACTGTTCTTTCATTCGCTTACTCAACTGCTGCATTGAAGACATGGCTTGCATCGAGCTTATAATCATCTGCAAGTTATTTGGGTGTGCCGGATCACGGAGTTCATTAACCATGGAAACAAGCTTCTGGTATTCCTGCTGGTATTGGTCCGCCCAGGAGGGCTCCTTTGGGACTTGGAGGACAACCTTTGGTGGAGAATTGGCGCGTCTCGGGGCCTTTTCCATGGGTTGGTTCTCCGCGGCATCATTGTTCTTGCGTTTGTTCTTTCCCGATGGGGGTGGGGATGTAGGAGCATTGTTGTGGACACGCTTCATGTGGTCCCGGAGGTTCCAGTGACGTGGGAATCCGTTACCTTGAACGGATCGCTCACAACCCTCAAAGGTGCAGTGGAAAGGTTTGTCGCCGTGTCCGTGCATGGCATGAGCTTCACGCTCGTGGCGGAGCAAGCAAGCTGTGGACGAGAAATGGAGGGTCTCACAAGCTGCTACCTTGCAGCGGTATGGCTTGAGATGGGAGTCGACAAATTTGCTGTTGAGAGTTGAGATCAGTTAAGCTTCTTGAGAAAGGAGAAGAAAAAGGAATCATACTCGTAATTGCACTTCAGCTTTTCGGGCTTGTGCTGGCACGCGGCTTGACCTTCCCATGGGCAATGGTAAAACCCGTCAGCCTGGGTGGTGACGTTGTGGTAAAGTGGATGATCCCGGGCAGTATTATCCGGGAATTTTGAAGAGTCCTCAGACGGATCGAATGCACGTTGCTGTCTGCCATGGGTGGCAAGATCGCTTACAACTTTAGATTGGCGGGGACCCATTGGTTTCCTCGTCGTCCTGTCACCAGATGCGTAAGGGGGTTGTTCCACCAAATCTTGGAAATCCTCAACATACCTAGGGGAAGTGGCCTCAATGGTGGGCGAGTAGTACTCCTGAGGGCTGTTTGTGATGGGAGAGTGCGTAAGCTCCTGCGGGCTGTTGGTAATGGGCGAGTTGGAGTGTTGACTCTGGGACCATGCATCCTCGGCAGTGGGAGACGATCTGTGGGATTCCAGGAACTCGACAGCGGCAGAACCATCCCATTGCAAAGGAGAAGTTGCAAATTGAGCGGCGTACATCAAAGGCTCCGTCACAACGGCATGATTCGATATTGGAAGAGGGTAAGAAGTCGCGAAGGACTCATCTCCAGCTGTGGCATAAGTACTGAATGATTGTCCGGGCATGGAAAGATTCATTAGTTCCTCATCTCCTGTGGTAGTGGAATTCCTCTGGAATATGGGTTGAGCATTAGACAAATCATCTCCTAGGAAATTGTTGTAATCGAATGTTGGCATTTCCAACTGGGCGGATGCGCACAGAGCAGAAACTTCAGGACTGCTTGACCTGGCTGTGACGTCTGACTTTGCCGATGAGAAATGAAATGAACCCTGGGATGGTACGGGATACATCCTTGACTGGTTTTGATCAAAAGTGTTCACTGCAGAGTGGGCATTCCTGTTGGGTTGAGTTCCTTGGGTTCTTGTGGATTCCTGTGATGGGAAACGAGACATGTCATGCGACTCAAATTTAGTCTTGACAATTTCATCATCCCACTGGCTGTGGATGGATCCTGATGTTGGAGCTCTACCTTTGATGGGGCGAGCTTGGTTATCCTGGGCAACTGGAAAGTGGTCGAATGTTTCAACAAATCCGTGGGTATCTCCTTGGATTACAGAGTCTTGGTGCCAGTACTGTGGAACCCCAACACTCAAGATGGATCCGCTGTTTTGCCCTGGAATAGGTTCTGTAGAATGAAAAGAAAAACCAGGCACTCCTTGGGAATTGTAGCCGCTACACGATCTATATTAGTGTCCTGTGCAACCACTTTGTTTAAAAATGCAATGAGATATCAGACAAAGGAAATAAAAGCAGAAAATCCGATGGAAAGCCTGAACGCATTATATGTCAGCTTGTTACATCATCGTGTTGGGGAGCGATATTGGATATACAGACCAGTAGGGAGCAAATGGAACATATGAGCCAGTTGAACTCCGGGTCGAAGTATTCCAGGAAATGGTTCGATGACATAAAAAGAAAATCCAGTATCTTTGTGGGGCGTCTGATAGCACTGTAAATATTGGGGCAAGATTCCTGCCATGGCTTGTAAAAGGTCCAGTTGAGTCTACAAAGCAAGAGAACCATTGGTTAGTGCATGATAGGCGGCGAAAGGGTAGCATGCGAGATACTTTGATCAACGCTGAGCAGGTGTACGTACTCAAGGGCACAAATAGATGCCAGATGTGAGACCCTCAGTCGCCGGTCGGCAACGGTCAGCTTGCGAAGTTCTTTCAAGAGCTCAGTTATTTAAGGATTGTCGAATCCATGGCTTGTTTCCTCTGGATGTGTCCACGGTAAATGCAAAAGGATCCTCCAGATTGCTATGGAAAGCTAGGGTACAACAGAACTCCATGGAATAAAAGGGCGTTGGCATCATCTAGAGAGTCGGCGGAAGCAAAAAATCCGCGCGGACAGAAGAGAAAAGTCAGCGACGGTCCGTCGAACTGGCGAATATACTGTAATGTCGTTGATAGCAGTTGCTACAGAATTGAGCACAATCCACGGAATCGTCGAAAGAATAAAAGCAGCATGATTGCAATGGAAGAGATCATGAACCAGTGGAAACAGTCCTTGGGAAACGGCATGTTTCAATGATCCTGGATACCATGTGGAATTGTGGAGAGTGTATCCTGGAGAGCAACCACAACGGGATGCGTAGGGTGTTGGGCTATACTTACCACAGGCACTGTTCGGCCGTCGTCTGACAAATTTTGTTTGATCAAATAAGATCTTGGTACAAGTGGTAAACCACTCCCGGGAAGCTCTATGGGAGAACTGGGCAACATTGACATCCGGCAATAGCTGAAAAGAATCCATGGAGAAGAACCTGGTAAGTTGTCGAGATCCATGTGGAGGTATTGAAGCAAAAGGAAAAGACATTTCTTTCGGACAACATTTCTTTCAAAAGCAAAAAACGATAAAAACAAGCATGAAGGAAAAGAATATACCTGGAGACTCCTCTGGTCCTGTAGGTGGTGTGCTTTGGTGACTCGAACGCCATGGTATTTCCCGGAATAGTAACCGTTTGGGTAAGACAAGCCATGGGGACAAAATGGCTCCTAGCAGCAATGGAAGTTTCCTTGTGGTTCGAAAGCCTGGGTGCAGTGGATAGAAAGTATGTCGATGAGAAACTTGAGCCAACGGTACGACTAAGTAGAGAGAAGAAATATGGTGCGAGTTATAGTCGAAGTAATTCCTGATGGGCTTGGATGGATGATGATAACAGACAACAAGTGCTGGTGGATGATGGATGGCAGAATCAGGACAAGAGATGCATATGGGGGAGAGATATGGAGAGGGAATGGATTGGAAGAACGAGAGAGGTGGGTGGGGATGGCTTAACTTATGTTGGATTTCGAGAGGGGGCAGAATGAGACACTGATGCGTTGTCCCATATCGCTTACTTTAGCCGGCTTATCACGATGCACGAAAAGGCGGGCCTGCAGGATTTTGGCCGAACTAGGGTCCTGGTTGGAAGTGAAAAAGCCGTGACCACGAGCAAGAATGATGCAGCTCAGCCAAGAGACATCTTGAGGCCAATCAAAAGCACGAATTACGCCTCCGTTGATGGTTGATGAGGGTGTTGCATGACATGGCCTCCACGTCGACGAGAGGTGAGGGGTGAGGAGGCCGAGTAGGAAGGTGAAGGTGTAACTGAGCGAGCGGAGGAGAGGGCGCCAGATAATGATTTGACCGCACGAAGCGCAGCCCATATGCAGTTGCTGCAGAGCTGGACGACTTTCACGGGCTAACAGGGCGTCTGTCCGCAGTTGGCAACCAACGAAATCAAGCATAGGAAGAGGGGTGAAAACAAGGCGACAGGTGGACTCGGAAAGAGAGCTCAGAGCAGGCAGAATTTCAGAAAAGAACCTTCAAAGTTTGAGAAAGACTCAAATTGCCCCACCTGTGCCAACTTCTTTTCTTGGATATCCCAGTTCTCTCTGACCACCCTCATCTGTTTAAACTTTTCCTTCGGCTTCCTAAGCCTTGAAACGCTCCGGCACGAAGGGTCCTGAGGGGCCGTGAGAGATCTTCGACTTTCTCGTTCCCGAAACGGGCGGAGGTGGTGCTCTCCCCGGCAGAATTCGACGATCTTGTCCATATCGCACAAAGCTTCCACTGTGCCGGTGGTGATGTCTTCAAGGTTGAACGTGTTGCCGGGAATAGATGAGCTCGTCGTTGCCTTTCACGGTTGGATAACACCAGAGTTTGTGCGGTACGAGGCTCTCCTCGCAAGATATTGATTTAATGCGGGTGATGGGAACGAGTGTGGGTGCTTTTGATTTCTATTGGCGAGCCTCGAGGTGAACGAAGTCCGCTGCATCCCCACGATCTTTGTCGTGTCATCCCACTGGCAGCAAGACGACCAATTGAGGCCTCTCGATCCACGCGTTCAGCTCAGCCTGTTGCCCGAGGCGTATGACGAGAAAGAGGAGAGTCTGTCGGATTCAAGCCATCCCAATTTCTGAGACAACTCAACCTCGATAAATTGCGTGCGGTTGAGTTGTTGAGGATGCCGTGATATCTTGGCCGTGTTTATTTGAAAGGCTCGGGACGTTTCCAAGTTGATGACGCTGCCAATCATCACGGATAGACAGCTGCAGCTAAGATGCACCTGTGCAACGAGGCTGTCGTCCTCGAGTCCACCACCTTCCACCACGGTCCACGACACACACACACACACACACACTTTTCATGTCGGTTTGACAGCTGGTTGAGGAACGTTGAACAATCTCAATCTCCTTCTCCTCCTCCTCCTCCTTCATCTGCCTCCGTGTATGCCATCTGCTCTCCATCTGCCAACAGATTTCCGTCTCCTTTTTGGCGCTCGAAATTTCGATTGCCGATGGCTGTAATGTCCGATTCATAACGGGGAAACTCCATGACCCCACCCCGCCTTTCGCAGCCGTCTTCCACACGGAGTACTGTCCAGTGTCGACAGATAACCTTGGAACGATTGGAGGGATGAGAGGTCGAGAGGCAGCAGGCGGGAGAACAACGGGAGAGCATCATGCGGCATGTGGCAGATGCATGCACGCTTTTTATTTCAGCTGCGGAGATTCTCCGTCTTCTTGACTCTTGGTGCGTTGGTTGTGATGGGGGTCGAGAGAAGGCGGTCAGCAATTCAGTTGAGATGCGGCATTTTTTAAGGTTGTGCTTCCATCTACACCCAGACGCGTACAGTACAAACCAGAACAGAATACCTCTCTAAGCGCTTTAGACGCGCGAAGCGCCTTGTCTGCGACTTTACCTAGGTATAGGTATACTCCTCTCAATTGCATCACCCAAAATTGAAAGTATCACATTTCCAAGTGGTAAATGAAGCTATCGTCGACTCTTTTCAATATCAAATTCTGAATTCTCATCAAGATTGAAGATGCCTGTCAAACCCCTCCAAAATCATGCTTAAATCCTTCCATGCTCCCGGCTAGAAACACGCACAGGTCTTCGAATATTGATTTTTGAGAAGGATAATCCTCAACTCCTCTTCAGGATGGCTACTTCCTTCCATCCGGGATTATCTTTCTATTCGTACTGGTATGTTTCAGGGAACTCTTCTCCTTTTTATTTCGGGGACCAAGTCTTATACTGTATCTGTCTCTGCTGTTCCGCGTTCTGAGGCGCAGCGGTTCGTGTCAAGCAGGGTTTTGAGGCATTATTCTGAGTTTCTTCAGCATTTATTGACGTTTTGCAGTTTATGCGAGTTTTGAGTGTCAGTTTTTGATGCTTGCGAGTACGATTTACGTTTTCTGAAAATCCTTGGGATGAATATCCCCAATCGAGGAATATTTTCACGGCCAATCGAGATTTCCAACCGTTTTTCAGAAAGGTTTTGCAACTAAAGCTCTCTGGGATGGCTTTAGGTTAGGGTTTGCAGGCCATCGATTTAACGATAAAATAATCAGACGAATCACTCTTAGTGTACATCGGTGGTACGTTCTATCGTCAACAGTCAGTAGGGTTTAACACTCTGCCTAACTAGGCTCGCTAAAGAGGTAGATCGCCTTGTTTTGTGCTCACGTAATAGTTGAATTCTACTGCGATCGAGCCGTTTTTGCCTAGAGTTTAGTAGAATTAACTTCTGCACAAATCAGTTCCATCTTGAGCGAGGTTACAGGTTCACTACTAATCGCTTGGAAACCCTTTTTTCAGTTGTGGCACCAGTCAGCACTTCGTGGCCAAAGTGTTGGAAAAGGGCATGATTATTAACCACTTCCTCTACGATTTTTAATCCTCTCCCCCGGAAATTCAGCAATCCCATCCTCCTCCGGAACCCGCAGAGCACTTAGCTATCCAAAAGCCCTCGCACAGAAATACCCCATCGCACAACCTCATGCAACCTCAGGTTCCAAAAACACAAGACTATCAATCGTACAGACAGTAGTGTTCCCCGTCACACGTGCCACCGGGTTCGTGATCGAAAATCGAAAAGCTGCTTGTTGACTTGGACTACACGAAATATTTTGTGTTAGTAATCGATCCCTTGCGATTCCCTAATATCCTCGTTTCATTTTTTTTTATTTTCCTTCAATTTGGTTCATTTCTTTCATTTTCTAGTTTTGGGGTAAGGTGTTTTGTTTGGGATTGAAATATCTCACCTCGCGCACCAATCCGTATCCGTAGTCTCCGCAACAATTTTAATCTTGCTAAACGTCACGGAGCCGAAATTCCATGTTGCCCCTGCGACGAGTTCTATGACGAAGAGTGCTTGGGTCAATTTCCCGAATGCACCTATGACCATTCTTGTTAGCTACTTTTCTGCAAGATGCTCTATGTGAACTCGAGGATGTCGAAATTAAGGGAAATGGAAAGGGGGAGACAAACTAGTTTGTTCCTGTGGCGGTATCACATCACTGATTGAATACATCGAGCCGGCTGCTGTGCCGATAGCTCCGGGTGAGGTTTGCCATCTATCTAACCACTGTCCTGTTTTGGGGTTCAGGGCGAAACATATTGCTATTGAGTCGCCTGGGTACACTGCATGATATTAGTCTCTCTCTCTCATCCTTATTTAGCGCTCTTGACTCACCGAGAACGTCTTTTGTTTTATTGTAATCGCCACTGTTTTCAATCAGCCACTTCTATTTCACCCCCTTTCCAAATTCCTTTCCATCTCAACTCAACACGGACATAGAAGCAGTACTTACTTGCTTGCAACAGTCCACTCCGCAAAAGTCCACGCCCCACCCCCAACTTCATCCCCACTTACATCTTGGAAAACGAAGTTATTCGAGTCTGGTTGGAGACCGGGCCAGATGTAGTGGATTCCTCCTGGTGAGGGGATGGAGGGGATGATCATTGTTGTTTCGAGCTTTGTGCATGTTTGGTCAGTGTGAGCTTTGTTAGGGGGCTGGATGTTGCGGAATCCAATGGGATGGGAAGAAGGGGGGAGAGTGAAAGGAGAGAGTAGAAAAGGTAGGGATGATGAAGAGATACCCTAGTGATTATCCCATCGGGTTGGAAGAAGAGTCCATATCCCGATATACCCTTGATCAAGCAGACTACTAGGACGAATAATAGCGAGTGGGAAAACATTCTTCTAGATTTTATCGGAACTTGGTCGAGGTAGGAGGGGTGTTTGGGTCGACGAAAACGAAAACTTGTTTTTCGTTTTCTTTTCTCCGATTGATGAAATGAGGAGGGAAGTAGAAGGTAGAGGATGAGAGGTCACCTGGACTTGATTGTTTGGATCGATCGTCGTTGGGGTACGAGGTCTCATTTTGGATATAAGGTACATGTGGCTGGTGATAGAATATTTGGTGGTTTGTTGTGTGTTACTTGTGCTCCTTTTGTTTGATCATCATCCAACACGAAGTATATCTAACCGTAAGCACAGTACGATGGGGGGAGGAAGAGTTCTGGACCTGATTTTTACCGTTTCTGGTGGAAGTTGGAGATTTTGGATTTTGGTGTAGATGTTTGCTGTGAAAGACGCCATTTGTACAACCGATAGAAAAGAGTTCCTCTGTGTAAAGTAGAGTGGAGTGGAGTCTGAGTAACGCATACTCAGAGTAGTATCACGTGATGATTCCATAGCGTTCATACTCTCAGAAAATCCGCTCAGCGACTCGACCGAACAAAGCTGGACGTCATAGAAAGTTAGTGGTCAGGCAACAATTCGGGTGCTTTTTCTTACCACCAAAATCGCGTTCTATCAGGCATCACAAAAATCAAACTCATTGTACCTTACAATGAGTCTCCTCTCACTTCCACTGGAGATTCGAATCCAAATCTATTCACAGCTTCTCATCAAGTCCGATCCTCTCATTCACCAAACTGGACACTACCACCCCAAGCCACCATCCTTCAATTTACACCCAGTGCTCCTCCGTCTCAACAGACAAATATACAACGAAAGCCTCCCACTACTTTACTCCAAAAACCGCTTTGTCTTTCCAGAAAGATTCACCGATTTCGTTTTACATTCGTGGCTTGTCCCATTCCTTCGTAAAATCGGGCTCAAATCATCATCCCTTATTCGCCACATTTCTACAATAGTCTCGCACATTAAGGAAAATGCAGGAGAGTCCAAGAGTACTTTGGAGCTTGATGGAACAGAGAAAGAGAGATTGGATCGCATAAGGCAACTTTGCCCAAACCTCACCACCCTCGAACTATTTCTCCCGGTACATTACCCACTGCGATTCAACAAGCCGGACGAGATACACGGAGAGACTTTTACTCTACCTTTACTTGAAGCGCATTTCGAAACAATGCCGGCATTGAAAAGTGTTTTTTTCAATTTGCAGAACCGTTCGGTGGTAAATTATAAGCACATTAAAGGTGATGGCCTCAAGAAAGTGATGCAAGAGTATAGCTGGATTATTTGGAACACGAAAAGACCTTGAGGAAAAACAATAGAGGAAATTCCACGAATGAAATTGGAACGCTAGGGATGGATATGAAGGAGACTAGGAAGTCAATTTCCCTGAGGGGGTGGGAGACGCGTTCTGTTCAGGTGCGTTCCCAGCTTGTAAATTACCTCAAATATATAGGTTGAATTGATTCGCAAATTCGCCTTCTCTCGTTCGGGATCAGTAGCCAAAGGATGTGGAAAGAGATTGTGCATCCTCACGTAGAAATCGCGTGGAAGTCAAGTGCTATGATTCTATACCTAAGAAATGGAGCATCCAGCTATGCATGGAATCGTCTAATTTGTCAATGTCGACCTTCAGGTATGAGCAGGGGGACCCCCGCTTTTTTCTATTTTACGTAGTGTAGTGCCATCGGCATCTCATCACCGCCAAACATCGAAAATAACTCCTTTCTTGGTCATGAACATCTCCAAAAAATATTTCACGATTTAGGATGCTGCTGCTGTCGCTGTAGAAACCCACCAATCTGAATTGGTGTTGCATGTTCGAGATTTGAGTAATTAGTGCTCAAGCAAACCAGACCCTTTCTTCATTAGGGGTGTAGCGCAACATTAGAGAATAACTCAAATAAATTTCCACTCACATTTATCACAGATCACAAGCCAGCTTGTGTCCAAGGTAAAGAATCAGCAACGCAGGTTTCGACTCTAAACCCAAATATGAAAGCAATTTGTGAAGTTTGTAAGAATCTCGAACCAGAATATTTTGGTTCCTGGACCGCAGAGGAACCCGTCTACCTTCTCAACGTGAAGTTACAGAGCCTTATTCGGAGCGTAAGCTAATGGGGATACTGGGTCTTTCACTCCTCCATTTCATTTATCCCGAAATATCATCCTGAATCTCTCCTGGTTCCGACCAAAAATATTTTTCGATCTTCGGGGACTTTTCTTCAATTGCAGTTACTGACCCCCCATCGCCTAGGCTTCTTCTGGCTGTCAAACCTGCCTGATCCTCAATCAAGCTAGAAAAGAAGTTGGCAGTGGTCTTGAGATGTACAGAGCATTCGTCATAATACTTACACGAAAGATTGAGGATCCCCTCCGCTTTGGACTTGCGAACCGAAGGAGAGATCCCGATCTGATACTTGATGAGAATTTCTCAGAAAGAGATTTTCCATATCAGCTGTTCACTACAGAAAGGTCGGTACATCCCTTCCACTCCTGTTATAGTTATACCATCTTAACTTGTGAGACTAGCCTTGAAACAAATCGTTTCCCAGGGATAGGTAGGATAAGCCGACCTATCTCGATAAACGCACTGTCGGACGAGGTACTGGAATTGGCTCACAAATAGCTCAAAAATTGTATATCAAGTCATGGTATTTGTAGAACCTCGAAGCCCGCTCTCCTACCGACCCGGGTTCTCGAAGTCAACGGAGATGGCGACAAGGTTCATCTGAGGGAAACCAACGGCGTGGAAGGGCAATACGCAACCCTAAGTCATTGTTGGGGAGGATCGGTCCCACTTACCACAAAGATAGCTACGTTGGATTCCAGAATACAGGGAATGCCGCTCGCGCAATTCCCAAGAACTTTTCAAGATGCCATCCAGATTACTCGTCAACTCGGAATACCATTTTATGGATTGACTCACTATGCATCATTCAGGACTCCGACCAGGATTGGGTACACGAATCTTCTCTGATGGCAAAAATTGATGAGAGTGCTCTCGTCAGCATATCTGCTGATGATGCCGCCAATTCGACCGAGGGTCTAAACTCGCCGAGAAAGTTGCTTGCTCAAAATAAGCACATACACAACGAAGGTGTATATGTTAGTCGTACACTTCTTCGACAAGATTTTGAAGTCTCGCACGCGGTACTTGATGATAACTATGCTAGTCGAGAGATAGGTCTTAAACCGCCCTCTATTCTCAGCACCAGGGCTTGGGTACCTCAAGAACGCATGCTATCAACTCGTATACTGCACTTCACTTATTCCGAGCTAGCATGGGAATGTGCTACTCATCTTAAGTGCGAGTGTTCTTCAGAATCCAGACCAGCCGACCAAAGAGCCATTAGAACGTTTGCAGACCGATTCCAGTCACCGAGGATCGACATTGCGACATACAGGGGTAGAACCGTGAAAAGATCGCAAGCTTGGGGAACTGTTCTTCAAGCCTACAACGAAGCAAGTCTGACTTATGACTCTGATGCTTTGAATGCGATATCTGGACTCCCTCCATGATGGCGCTATCCTCCTCCAAATCTTTCCTGGCAGGCTTATGGAAAGAAGATCTTCCGTGGGGTCTTAAAATTGGATCTTTTATGGCGTACTTATAACTGCAACTTTGGAAAAGGTACAAGCAGTACTAGTACAACCCGGAACCACATGGTTCGCGCATCTAAACTCAATTCCAAGTCAAAAGTGAGGGAGGATGTAGCTGACTGTAGTGAGTTTACAGATGATGTTTAATATGTCATCTTAGGTGCTCTCGGGGAAGTCCTAAGGGAAGACGAGGAGGGTAGAGAAACCGGTGTTAGTATGACCTTTTTCTTGATTTTACGAAGGCATCAGGAATACTATCAAAGAATTGGTTACTTGGATCAAGAAGGAAATGCAGCAGATTTCGAACGATTTCGGCATTCTTTTGAGTTTGTAGACATAACTTTGATCTAGTGCGAAATGAACCAGAGAAGTAAATGAGTTACAATTATAGTATATTTTTCTAAGACTAGTACTTTACAGTGCGGGTTCGCAAGTATTTGTACGATCCCCTTTTTGCACCGCAAGCTACTTATTCTAAAAACTTTACTATAAAAGAATGTTGAATGATTGTTTTATAATTTTAACTTAAACCTCTTAAAGTCTAGACTATCTATATTCTATAGTATTTATACTATTGGATTTGAGATAATCTAGTCTTAAAGTATAAGCTACTATTTATATAGAAAGTTGAGCCTATAAGTAACCGCCGTTCTTAAGTAGTATAAACAAGAATTAATTATTAATCTAATTAATGATTAGATTAACATAGTTTATTAGCGAGTCGATTATATTACCGAGTCAATCACTAAAAATATATATAAAAAACGTCTATATAACTCTAGTAAAAATCTATAACGTGGTTTACCACCGAGCGACGCATATCACCGAGCGACGCACTTTTCCTCACCCCACTCCTTATAAACTTTAAGACGCGTTTTTTCAACCATTTATTATAGAAATTCAAACCTAAGAAGCGCGAATCATTCTAGCTATCAAGGCTATTCGAACGTCTAAAAAGCTAAGTAAACACTCTATAGCAAAGATCTACAAGGTCTCTGAAGCAACACTTCGACATAGAATAGCTGGCCGAACCTATCGCTCTAAAATTAAAGCTAATTGTTATAAATTGAACGACTTAGAGGAGGATACGATTGTTTAATATATACTTGATCTAGATTCAAGAGGATTTACGCCCTGTCTAACTAGTGTTAAAGATATAGTGAATCTCCTGCTTAAATCTCGAGAGGGACTATACGTTAGTAAGAACTAGGCATATCGATTCATTTAACGACAACTAGAGTTAAAGACGTGTTTTAATTGCGTTTACGACTTCTAAAGAGCCTTGTACGAAGATCTAGAGCTTATTAGCGCGTAGTATTAACTAGTTGAGAATATGTAGGCGAAATATAGTATTGTGGACCCCCTCTACTAATATTAACCTTTAGGTCTTATAGACTCCTTCCTCACAACCTAACTGATGCTCTTTTACAGACGACATTAGTTAAGAATCGGATTGCACGTTATCAAGGAAGCTCGCCAACCCATATTTTCCAGACTGTAGCTGTATTAGCTAAGGGTATAGAGCTGTTAGCTTATGAAATGACTTTATTATCAGCCGAAGTCTATACCCTTCGTAAGGTAAATGAAGTACTAAGTAAACGCCAGAGGGCTAAAAATACTCGGGTCTGTCAAGGGGGGGCACTTACTGTAGAGGATACATAGGGCGTATTAGCTTAGAAGGAAGTAGAGGAACAGGCTCGACATGACAAGCGCTCTGAGGAGGGTAGGCAAAAGGAGAGGCAGCCGTCTAGGCGACAATGTAGTACCTACAGGAAGTCTAGTCATAATACACGAACTTGTCAAGAGGCTGTAGATACTTCTAGTTTATCAGATTCAGATTCAGATTAATTAATATAATATGTTGTGATTATTTAATTTTACCCTATAGGTGGCAGGGTAGAGGAAAGTGCGTCGCTCAGTGATATACGTCGCTTAGTAGTAAACCACGTTAATTCTTAATTAAAATTAATAAATTTAAAAAATTTACTTTATTACTATATAAATAAGCAATTTTAAAATTTTAGAACGCTTACTAGTTATAACTAACGATTCGCTTAAAATTACCTCTATATTTATTAAAAAAAAATTATTTCTTTAATAACTTAGTAGTTATAATTAGTTAGTATTTTAGATTTTTACTATTACTTATATATAATATAATAAAGTAAAGTTTTTAATTTTATTAATTTTTATTAAGAATTATAGATTTTTACTAGAGTTATATAGACGTTTTTTATATATATTTTTAGTAATCGACTTAGTAATATAATCGACTTACTAATAAACTATATTAATATATTTCTTAATTAGATTAGATTAATAAATTTCTATTAATTAAGATTAATATAATTAGTATAATTAATATAGTTTATTAGTATATCGTATATATTAGTATATTATATACTTTTCTACTTCTCTACTACTTTATAGTATAATTAGTTAACTATAATATATAAAGTTAATTAAAACTACTTTTAATCTAATAAGCTAGATATATCTATATCTACTTAATAAGTTCGCGTATTATAACTAGCTTTTCTATAAGTACTATAGCGTCTACTAGTTAATTTTCTCTCTCTCTAACTACTACTATTTTTATATATATTATATCGAATCTACTTATCTATATCTTTCTATATTAAAATACTCTATATATTCTCTATAGTAAGTATAGTATCTTAATAAATATAAGTCTTCCTAGCTCTATAACGCTTACTAAGAGCTTTATTTACTACTTAAAGTATATATATCTTAGTAGTTAAAAGAGTTACTTTATAAGCTAATTACTCTATACCTTTTATTAGAGCGTATAGTAAATACTCGTGAATTAAACTATAGAGGTAGACTTTATATAAGAACGAATAACTAAAGAAAGAAGTATATAAGAAAGTAAGACAGGTAGCCTTATAAGAACGCCTGTTCTTAAGCTAAGTAATACGTGAAAACTAAGCGTATAACTAAGCGTATATATAAAAGTTATACGCGTATATAAAAGCTATAGTTAGAGTATAACCTCTAACACCTTTTACTAATATAATAACTATCTAGAAAATAGATATTAGCGAGCTTTCTTAGTAACTAGTAATCTAGTTCTTAATAAGAGTTATTTATAAAAGAGCTTCGGTAGAGTTATAAGAAGTTTAAGAGACCTAAGAGTTAGCGTTTATAGAGAGAGGCCTAGTAGAGGTCGATGTCTATAACTTTATATTAAGCTTTAAAATTATAGCTTATAGATTAAAAGATACTAAGCTAGCCTCGCGGAATCTAGCTTAAGCGTTTTAGACTATTATTAATTATATATATACTACTTTAAAGACGAGAAAAAACTTAACCTTTATAATATAGTTAATATAAGCTTTAATAAAAGTCTTAATTTATTAACTATATACTTGTTTTAAGGTACTAAAGTATCTAATATTAAGTAGCTAGATTAAATAAGAAGAGTAAGAAAGTAGTCTAAGAGTAATAATATTATATATCTTATAGTACTCTTAGAATTTAGCTAATTTATAACTCTTATATCTATTAAGAATAAGTATTTAATATAGACTCTTTACTTAAGTAGAAGTATACTTATTAAAGTACTTAAGCTATTCTAGATCTATTTTATTATTTTTCTAGCTATTACTTATTAGTTTAATAACCTAGTTATATAGAAGGCTACTCTTAGTATACTAATTTATAAGATAATTCTTCTCTTAAATAACTAAAAATAGAGGAATACTTCTACCTTTACTATTAATATAAGTAATTATAGTAGCTTATTCTTAATTATCTAGCTAAACTACCTTATCTCTACTATATCGATCTATATATATAACAACTATAGAAGAAGCGATTATGTCTATTATAAAGCTAGTCTCGTCGAAATTCTAAAAATCGTAGTCTAGAATACTATATTTTACTCTTATATTCTCTACTAGTCGAAACTATATACTAATAAGCTTAGAATTATTATATAAGGCTCTTTAGAAGTTATAAACACGATTAAAACGTATCTTATACTAGTTATTATTATATAAATTAATATATCTAGAGCTTTCTAATATATCTCTCTTCTCGCGATTTAAGAATATAATTCGCTATATCTTTAACGCTAGTAAGCTAGAGTATAAACTCTCTTATATTTAAATTAAGTATATATTAAATAATAATATCCTTCTCTAACTTAGTTAATTTAAGTGATTTAGACTAGTAGTTACTATAAGAAGATATACTATTTATTCGATTATAGAGTATACTTTTAGTAATATTATAAAGTTTTATAGCGCGTCTATAACTTAATTTTTTTATAGATCGAATAGCTTCTATTACTATATTAATTTATACTTCTTAATCTTAAATTTATATTATCGTTATAGAGAAAATATATATTAGAGTAATAAGATAGAAAAATAGAGAAAAGTATATAATATACTAATATATATAGCGTACTAATAAACTATATTACTAGTTTATAATTTAAAAGTTCTTTTACTTACTTAATTTTAAATAGTCTAACTATTTTATAGTCTAGTTTATTACTTAGTCTTTTTATATTAATATTTTTTTATACTAGATAGACTTTATCTCTCTTTTTAAATATTAGCTTCTAACTATATTATTTATTATAGTAGTATATATTCTATTTAGCTATAAACTATAAATTCTCTATAAGTTTCTTATATAGCTCTTTAATTTTTAAGACTTAAATTTAAGTAAGTTAATTATTAATAGTTAAAGTTAGTAGTTCTTAATATACTATTAGAGATTATACTCTAACTATAGCGATTATATATATACTTAGACACGCTTAGCTTAAGAATAGCTATTCTTTTAGAAGTATCTTCTAGTTAGACTTAGATACTAATATAATAAATATCGCGATTATCGCGATATTTATACTAATAAATATCTTAACGATATAATTATTATCGTTTAAAAAGTAACGATAACCGATAATATCGAGTTTTTAGCGCTAATACTCTATAGTACTAAATTAGTATTATATAACTTATATTTATATATTTATATTTATATTTCTAAATCTTACTTACTTCTATAGATATATAATTATCTTTTTAAGTAAATAAGTTATACTACTTAGATAACTTTCTATTATATATACTTAGAAAATATATAATTAAATATCTATTTTTAGATAAATAGATTAAATAATAAGGCTAGACATTTTACTAGCTCTCGGCTATATTAACTATATTCTAGACCTTAGCGATAATAAACGTTTATTTATCGATTTTCTATAGAAAACACGATTATTATTATAATACTTCTAAACGATATAATTATTATCGTCTATCTCTATAATATCGAACTAGTATTATTAGTATCTACGTCTACTTCTAGTCTTACTTTCTTACTTTCTTTCTTTCTTTAGCTTTTATTCTTATATATAGATATCTCTATAGTTTAATTTATAAGTACTTACTATAAGCTCTAATATTATAAAAGCTTCTTCGATTAGATTATTATACTCTACTAGTAGACTCTAGAAGTCTTTTTATTAAATTATTAAATTATTAAAATATCTTCGAATATCTAAGAAAAAGCTTCTAAATAGACTTATATTCTCTTAGACTAAATTTATACTCTCGAGATTCTTATATAGACTCTATAAGCTTAGCTTAATATAGAGAAGTCTTATTATTATAATTAGTTATCTAATATATATACTTTTAATAGTCTTTAGAAGAAATATTTAGCTTAGATAATATAATTATATACTAAGCTTAATATTAATATAATAGATAATAGAGAGATTATATAGTTTTAGTATTACTATTCTCGATTATAGAGAAAGGCTTTATTATAAGTATTACTATAGATTAGAAACTTAGTAATATATAGAGTAGTAGATATTTAGAGTCTTATTAACTAGCTAGATACTATATATAATATAAGAGAAGATATTAATAATAGTAAATAATAGATACTAGTTCTTAAATAGAAAGGTTAAACCTTTATAGTCTATTATATAGATTTTAAGTAAAGTTTAATTATAGTAAATAGAATTATATAGCTAGATTAAGTTAAAAGGTTATTTTTAGAGTTTAGTTTCTTAAAGAAGCTCTATATAGCTCTAATACTAGTAAAAAAGCTAGAGAATTTTAGAGACTATATAAATATAGTATAGAGAGTTATATTAGATCTAGAAAGAAATAAAGAAAAGGTCTAGTAGTCGATATATAATAGGTTTTTATCTAGTAGTAGTAAGAGTATAGCTATAGAATAGAAGACTATCTTAGAAGTTTAAATTATAGCTCTAGAAGCTAAAGGTAGTAAAGTATAAGCGAAATAAGTCTCTAGTAATATCCTTAGTATATATAAGGCTTAAAAGTTATATCTTTATTATAGAAATAAAAGCTATAAGATAAAGGACTATAAATACTTACTACTAGCTAGTATAAAAGTAAGTATAATAGTAGTAGGTTTAGAGACTAGGTTCTAAAAGTCTAATATAGTCTATATTAGTAAGAGCTCTATAGACTATATAAGAGAAATTAACTAAGTTCTAGAAGACTTAGAAGATAATAATTACTTCTAAGAGAGGTTTTTAAGAAGAGAGTAATATTAGAGATTATACTCTAACTATAGTAATTATATATATACTTAAGCGCGCTTAGCTTAAGAATAGCTATTCTTTAGAAGTATCTTCTAGTCTTACTTTCTTACTTTCTTTCTCTCTTTAGCTTTCGTTCTTATATATAGATATCTATTAAGTTAAGAGAGTATTAAATACTAAAGGTTATAGAGAATTAATTAAATTATAATAAGTAGTCTAGCTAGATCTATATATAAGAAGTAAATACTAATAAATAAGTATACTATACTATAGTAGTACTTAGAATATAATTAAGTAATTATATAACTAATTAAGTATAAGAAATATATAGATCTAGTATAATAATATCTCTATAGTTTAATTTATAAGTACTTACTATAAGCTTTAATATTTTAGCTTTAACTACTTTATATAAGTAATAAGTTTACTTCTAAGTAAATAATCTATAATAATAACCTTTCTATATAGTAACTAATCTATTAAAATAATATCTTTAGTTAGATAGATTAAGTTTTATTATATAAAAGTAGCTATAATATAGTTTATTAGTAAGTCGATTATATTAGCGAGTCGATTACTAAAAATATATATAAAAAACGTCTATATAACTCTAGTAAAAATCTATAATTCTTAATAAAAATTAATAAAATTAAAAACTTTACTTTATTATATTATATATAAGTAATAGTAGAAATCTTAGATATTAACTAATTATAACTAGTAAGTTATTAAAGAAATAATTTTTTTTTAATAAATATAAAGGTAATTTTAAGCGAATCGTTAGTTATAACTAGTTAGTGTCTTAAAGTTTTAAAATTACTTATTTATAATATAGTTTACTATTAAGTTAGCTATATTACTAAGTCGACTACTTAAAATATATATAAAAAATATCTAATATATTTTATAAGTAAGCTAGCTATCTAAGCGAGTTAGCTACTTTAAAACTTATATAAAAAACGTTTATATATAACTATATACTTTATATATCTATTAATAAAAGTATCTAAAATTAAAATTTTAAATTTATTATTATAGAATTACTTTTTATTCTTTATTTTTAAGTATTAATTATCTTATATTAAAGTAATAAAGTTAATTTTTAATTTTTATTAATTTTTATTAAGAACTATAGATTTTTACTAGAGTTATATAGACGTTTTTTATATATATTTTAAGTAGCTAACTTAGTAATATAGTCGACTTAGTAGTAAATACTATTATAGTAATAAAGTAAATTTTTTAATTTTATTAATTTTAATTAAGAATTATAGATTTTTACTAGAGTTATATAGACGTTTTTTATATATATTTTTATTAATTAACTTACTAATAAACTATATTATAAATAATTAAATAAAGGTTTTTAGTAGATAATCTATTAAAAGTAGCTATATAACTAATTAAATAGAGAGTTTTAGTAGATAATCTACTAAAAGTATCTATATAACTATTTAGTTAGAGCTTTTTAGTAGATAATCTACTAAAAGTAGCTATATAACTAATTAATTAAAGGTTTTAATAGATTATCTAGTTATATAATTAATTATTTTATTATATATACTAATTAAATACTAATACGCCTATTAGATTATAATTAAACTTTAGATAAGAGATTACGTTCACGTGTTCTCGTAACTCTAAGCGATAAGGATTTAGCCGAGAGATTACGAGCCTAAGAAGGGCCGACTCCTTGTCAGGTAAGCGCCCTCCTAAGGCCCGGCGTTCGGCAAAATCCGCATGCCCGTGGTGACCCTGTAACGCTACTCCAAACGCCACCCCTGACCCCCGGACCGATCGGGCCGCTTCGGACCTTATTAATCAAATTAATCAAGATTAACATGATTAACTTACATTTATTAATCATGATTAACGGCCCATTAATCATGATTAGATTAGATTAGATTAATGACACATTAATCTAATCTAATCTAATCATTGCTCACACTGTTCTCAAGGTGACTTTTGGTGCAACAAGGGGTCGTACGAATATTTGCGAACCCTCACTATATGTCTCTGTACATATTAGATAGTTTCTAGTTTATTATGATACCACTTATTTCAAGCCTCTAAAGAATCCTTAGGGTGCTTTTAACAGCTTCAGATAATTGAAGGTCTGCTACACTTACCTAGGTAGGATTTGGAAATATGCATCACGTGATGCTATGATTTGCACCGGCTGTGCCTTATTTTTTTCAAACGCGCGAAAAGTGTTGAAGCATAGCTTTATCTAACATGGAACCTATACCTCCATCAAGAACTCTTAAATACAGCTGCATATCGTGCACACAGAAAAAAACCAAGTGCGACCGCCAAATTCCATGCCACAATTGCAAGAAAGCGTGGGCAGGCTGCGTCCCTTTTCAGCCAGCAGCACCACGACGACGAAAGCAGAGGACAGATATCGACGTGAATGCGCGATTGAAAAAATGCGAAGCTCTCCTCAAAATCCACGGACTGAATGTGGATGATCACGATGATTTGCACCATCTTTCCAAGTCTGAACCAAGTGGCACGCTTATTACCACGGAAGGAAAATCCCGATTCATAGACAAGTATGCATCTCACCAGGTAAAAAATAATTTTCTAACATAAACAGCAATTTGTGGACAGAATTACTAGATGAGGTATGAACTTCGTTCTGAAGAATATAGCATGTTCTAATCTGAACTAGCTTTCCGAGCCTAGGAGAGACGTCTCTTTCGACGAGACTGTCTCGGAGTGTGCTTCAGATGGAAGTGGTATTCTGTTCTCATCAGTATCCAGCCCTGCACGACCAATTCATCTACATCCTTCTCCGGTAACCATATTCCGGC
This sequence comes from Hymenoscyphus scutula, assembly GCA_001399465.1. Classification (NCBI taxonomy): domain Eukaryota; kingdom Fungi; phylum Ascomycota; class Leotiomycetes; order Helotiales; family Helotiaceae; genus Hymenoscyphus; species Hymenoscyphus scutula. Next base: position 32,933 of record LKTO01000105.1, on the reverse strand, counting down.
TCTGGCAATTATTTCTTGACAATGTCAATCCTCTGTCAAAAATCGTTCATACACCAACTCTCCAAGCCAAAACATTAGAAGCATCGGGGGATATGGAAAACATCCCCAAAAACCTCGAGGCTCTCATGTTTGCTATATATACAACGGCGGTTATGTCTCTTGATGAAGAGGATTGCGCCACTATTTTTGGGGAATCCAAAAAGACTCTCATGGCCAGATATACGCAAGGTACCGAGCAAGCTTTGGTAAGGGTAGGACTTTTACAATCTTGCGACATCGTCACACTTCGGGCGTTGGTTATATACCTGGTAAGCATTACATTGATTTCACTTGGTTCAAATTATCATATCTAACTGAAATATTAACATAGATTGGCATTCGAAACAGCCATGATCCATTTGCATTCTGGTTACTTTGCGGCTCTGCTGTCAGGCTGGGACAAAGAATGGGTGTCCATCGCGATGGCGCATCGCTTGACAATAGTCTCTCGGTATTTGAAGCGGAAATGCGAAGGAGATTATGGTGGCAAATAGAAATGCTGGACACCCGAAGAGCACATCAAGCTGGTATGGGACAATCGATGATCAAACAGTCGTGGGACACAAAGATTCCCGGGAATTACAATGACAGCCAGCTGAATCCAGAAATGAGAGAGCTTCCGCCGGTTTCTGAGGGACCGACAGAGATGATTCTCATTCTGATGACCTTTGACTGCGGCAATTACTTCATCAATACCGGTAAACCTTACGGCTGGCAAAACAAAGACGGCACAACCGGGGCTGTCATAGAGAAATGGCTGAACCCTCTCGAAGACTTGCTAAGAGAGAAATATATCATGTACTGCGATACTTCTATTCCTCTTCATCTCTTGACCGAATCTGTTGGCTTGTCAATCATTTCAAATAAGCGACTGGATTCTATTCGCAATAAAAAGACAAGCCAACTAGGATATTATCACCAGGGAGGCGAGACCGCTTCTCATAATAGCCTCATCATTATGAAATATGATTGCATTATCAGATCAATGCAGAGCATGAAGAAGTTCTGGTGGGTGATTGAGAGCCATTTTCAATACAGTGTCCTTGTATTCTTGCTCACTGAGCTGCACTACAAGAGTGATGAGGCCCAAATTGCTGAAGCTTGGCAGGTAGTGCAAGACGTATTTCGATATCATCCCGAACTCTTAACCGATCGAAACAATGAGCTACGAACTGCGATTGGAAGCTTGGTGCTCAAAACTTGGGAAAAACGCCAAGATTTCCACGAGACTCCAGAGTTCATATCAGAACTTCGGTCCCAAAGGCTGAGTCGGACTATGGGATCAAACTGGAGCTCCTTGAAGAATCTCGCAGAGGTGCCGCCGCCATCCCGTCAACACAATGGGATGACCACTGCGGAAGATTTTAATACTTACGACTTGGGGGTCAACTCTGATCCCAACCTCCAAATGAATGACATTCTGATGGACTGGGAATACTGGTACGTTTCGCAAGTATAAGCGGAAAGTTCTATGTACTGACTCGTTTTCATAGGAATAATCTTTTTCAAGAATATGATGATACCACTACCAGCAATTCCAACAATCGGTGGCAGGATATCGTGAGTAACTAATGTAGCTTTCTGTGCCATAGATGAATGACAACAAAGAATAACAAAATTTACGGAGCACCTATGATTACTAGTGTGTTGTTAAGTGAAAGCCTTTGCATTCTCTTGCTGTGTATTACACATCGGTTTGAGGATTTAGCATGAAGGCTTGCGATTGGGTTTGGTACAGAGAAAAGGCAACAACCGTACGAACGTAGATCCTATATTTAATTGGTCAGAAGCGAAAGGATTGCGGCTGAAGGATTTATTTTGACGTCAGACTTTTGTTACAGTACGTTGGGAGCCTAATCAAGCTGCGCCAGCCCAAGCCCCGCCACGATCCACAACAATCCAAACGTTACATAAGTGAACATCACAATCACAACCACCACCACACACTTTACAATTCAGACAGCGACGAGATTAACACACCATAAAAATGGACGTTCCACCACCATATACACCATCTTCTCAGGGGCCGGATAGATTGCCCGAATACCAAAAACAACAACCACAACAATCTCAACAATTATCCAACACTCCAACCACCATATTTCCTTCCAATTTCGGCGTATACCACGCACCCTCCAGCTTCTCCAACCTTTGTATTGCAACATCAGCAGACGCATCAAAGGTATCTCCACTCTTTTACATTTCAACGCACAACGGCTTCAGTTCCCAACCCGATGTTGTCCTCCATTCACAAAATGTTGAATCTTCACCTCCCATGGCTACAGCCATCTTCCATGCCTTCTCAAGCTCCATCGACATTCATATTTTCCTCCCAACCGGCCAAAAAATCTCAACAAAAGTGGAAAGACAAGGAACTCTACATACCACTAGTTATTTCGCCATTCCGGTTCCAAGTGGCGCGACGGAACGATTCGAGTGGAAAAGCAGTCGGGGTACAGAGGTTCAATCCTTGAATGGTAGTAGCTATGGCATGAAGATTGTTCGAAGCAATAATGGCCAGGTCGTTGCAGCCTGGACGGGTCCAAATGCCGGGTCTAGGAAGAAGGGTAAATTGGCATTTTTGGGACAAAATGGTGATCCGAGATACGAGCTGGGTATCGTATTTGAGCTTGCGACCGCGATTACTAACATGGCTTTGGTTGAACGGGCTAGAAGGCATAAAAGCAGCTCAGCAGCAGCAGCTGGTGGTGGTGGGGGTGCAGCATGTTGAAGCCGGCTATTGTTATGATATATGTTTGGATTTTGGGGAGATCTACAGAGTTTCCCATTGAATACCGTTAAAATCAAAACTTTTAAGATGCTGATGTGACAATCTAGTAGGTTTTTGTCCTCGCTTAAAATCCTAGAGACTCGTTGAACTTGTAGAGAATCATAGAGGTACTATTTGTGTAATGAGACTAATATCCGACCTCCCTCCAACGGGGTGTGCTCATAGGAAGTCAGTATCGTGTAAACCTCCTTGGGAAAGAAATATCAATAAGGTAAACCAAAGCAAACAAATCCCCAAAAAGCACATGGTGTCGAAACCTTTCTTGCCGTCGAATCCTCATAATTCTGTTGTGGTACTTTTATGACCGAACTCTCAGTATCGACCCCTATGACTTACAGGTATCTCATACTTTGGATGCCTTTTGCGGTACACATCAAGAGTTCATTTTCCCATCCATGTTCGCTCAAAGGGAGCCTTGATGGTTGAAAGGATTTTCCTGACCTTTGGTGTGCCTTTAAGATATCTACGGCACTTTAACTTAAGGACAGTTCCGAATAAGTCCACAGTGAGAAATATATGCGACAAGGCCAGATTCATGTTTCACCAAAAATTTGAGGGGACACGAGGACTCTGTGAATTATGTATTGATGGGTAAAATACCGACTACTAAGCGGAAGCGTGATTTCTGACAGAGAATTGGATTGGAAAAAGTGACATTTCCTCATTGGGCTCTATAATGCAATTCTCTCATACTTCTTCGCCCATTCCTCAACCTTCAACAAAAGCACCTTCTTCCTCTCCTCACTACACCAACTCCCCTCAATAGCCCCCTCAGCAATAAACCTCCACTCCTTCAAATTCAACCCAAACGCCTCCTGAACAGCACAATAATTATCCAAAATGTAACCCCCGAAGTAAGCAGGGTCATCACTGTTAATACTAAACCGCACGCCCTCCTCAAGGAACCTCCTGATCGGTAACTCAGCAACCTTCGTCACACACCTCAACTGCACATTACTTAACGGACAAACAGTAACTAAAGTCTTCTGCTCCGCCACCCGCTTAAGTAACGCCTCATCATCTACCAATCGAATCCCATGGTCGATTCGTTCCGTTTTACAGATATCCAATGCGCGTGAGATATATGTTGAATCCCCCTCCTCGCCTGCATGAGCAGTTCTTCGAATCCCCGCAACTTCCGCCTTCTCAAAAACTTCTCTGAATATCTCAGGGGGAAACCCGACCTCACTACTATCAAGCCCAATTCCTGCAACCGTTCCGCTTGAGAAATGCCCCAGTGCCACAGCATTCTCATAAGTCGTCTCCGCCTCCCCCGCAGAAAGGTGTCTTAAAAAACAAAGAATCAGCTTGGACGTAAGTCCAAAGTCCTCTTCCGCCCGTCTCTGAGCAGTAGAAAGTCCCTCAACCACCAGTTCATAAGAAATCCCACGACTGGTGTGAGCCTGGGGATCGAAAAATATCTCCGCGTGGTGAACACCATCGTTGTGGGCGCGTGTGAAGTACTCGTAGGCGAGAGACTCGAAATCCGAGGAGGTGATTAGGACGGACATGCCGATATAGTAGTAGTGCAGGAAATCGTTGAGGTCGGTGAAGCGATCATATCTGGATTCTAGGGTGGAGATGGAGATGAAGGAGGAGTCTGTGGCGCTGGGGAGGGTAATTTTGTTGGTTTCTGCGAGGCGGAAGAGGAGGGAGGGGGAGAGTGAGCCTTCGATGTGGAGGTGGTGCTCGCATTTTGGTATGTCTTTGAGGAATTGGTGGTGGGTTGATTTGCACATTGTGAGAGGATGGATTTCTTGGATTTGATCGGCCTTTCCGTAAGATAAGAAATAATTATTTTATTTTAAAAGGAGAAGTGTGTTATTCAGACAAGAGAAGTGGTATTAATTATTATTGGACTGTGAGAAGTTCCCTGACTCTATATACACAATCAGAGCTCGATAAAAGTGGTGGTGAATCTGGTCTTGGTTGCGGGGCGGTGGTTTGAATCTCGGATAGAGCTCCTAATCTTGATTTAATCACGATGCATTTGTCAACAATCAGATCTTTCAAACTTGAACGGTGCCTATCCGGGCAATTGATGGATCCAAGAGGTTGAGGTCTTCAAGATATCTGCAAGTGGAGGTCGAAATTCTCGATTTTTTCACTTGCTGGCAGAAAAAGGCAGGCGGTGAGGAGAGGACCTCGGCGGCTTCCGAAAAAGGAAAACGTAGCTACCAACAAGCATGGATGCAGGTACCCTTACAGTACAATCCAGCACGCTTTCGTCAATGGGTGAAGGGCATGAGATGACGATGCCCTCAACCCTCAAGTGGAGCTGAGATGACGTGACGCCTCTTGACGGCGTCAGGTCCGCAGTCGACAGCGAGATGATTCAGGCACCGCCCTTTTATTCGCCCTCATCCCTCCTCAGTCGGCCGTCTGAACTTTGTTTGTTCCCTCTCGCCCCCAAAGCACGACCACCACGAGGTTGAGGTTGACGGGAATTGTTTTCTCCTCCTCCTCCCACCCTCCTCCATGGAGTTTCCCTGCTCCCCGAGAACCGGGTCAGCCAAAATCAACCTCTCATCCCACCCGACGGCGCCTCCGGCTCTGAAGAAAAAAAAAAGAACAAGAAGAAGCTCATCTTGAGTCAACGGGATACCCTCTCCTTGTGGAAATGTTTGAGAAGGTCGACGCGGGCGTCTTTACATGAGGAAGTTGGGCTGGGCATTGCGGCAATTGTGAAGTTGCCGGATCAAGCAAGCATTCGGAGGGATCGCAGACCTAGACGATGCAGAAGTGGCAGACACAAACGTAGGATCCCCGGGGGTGGATGGGAGGAACCTTGGGAGGTGCAGTGCTGACCACGGATTACGAACAAGAAAATGCCAAAGGAGTCGAGGGGAGCCATGCTCTCTGTTGTCAAAGGCTTGAAAAACTATCCATCCTGCAAGTGTAGGTGGCGCGGATCCTGGGTGACGATGAAGTTTGGATATCTGCGTGATATTTCAAGCGTTCTGCCAGCGTGGTCACCACAAGCATCCACCAAACACGGCCTATTTTTGAACAACGCCGCAGAAGGTTGTGACAGAGTCTCGCACCGACATGATCGCCGCGGATCTCGGAGAGAGTTGTTGCTGTCAATGGCCGGTTTTCCTCAGGTCCTCCGTAGAGGTGGCAGGGTCGCTACGGTTCAGGGGCAGCAAAAGACAGAGGAGCATAGCTCAAGGGCATTTGTTTTACATGCCCCCCCTCCCTGACGAACGAGGAAACAATATCGAGGCGCTTGAGGCGGCAAACAACAAAACACTTAGCATTCGAGGCGATTAATATCACAACCACAGCAGATTGAAACTACCAAAGCTCAAAATCCACAGGTTCCATGGCACAATGTCCACTAAGGAACGGTGCAACTTTAGGCATCTTCACCCCAGGGACTGGGCAGGAAGCCAAGTTGTCCATTGGTGCAGATTCCACAGCAGGATACCCACCCCTCTTCGAGAAACTCTGGACGGAGATGATTTCCAAAGAAGCAATTTTCCCGAGGACCATGGCAAGGTTCTCCTGGTTTCTCATGCCCCGCCCCCAACAATTTTTGGGGAGATCACGGGCGGCCCGTTTTGGATGGTTTTCTCGGGAGTCGGGTTGTTCATCACCAATTCCAACACCAATTGCGGGTCATCCCAGTGGATTTCCCATTCCGCAATGGCGGGTTTGATCGGCAAAGCCTGGGATTGATCCGAGAAGGTCTTCAGAGACACCACTTTAGAAATCTTGAGACACTTACTTCCTGATTCCTGAGAAGATTTCGGGCACTTTCCAACCAACCCAACATCTCTGCGCGTCGAAAAATTCTAGCGAGAGATCTGGAATTATTTCGGATGGCTTGGCTTGAACTTTGAGTGCTGATATCTCGGCAGTTCTGAGGCATGTCACAGGAATAGATTGGTTCGTCCACTGGGGTGGTTTTGACATGAACGCTGCCATCCGATAAATCGTCCCAAGGACATGCTAGTTCTAGTGTCTCCATCAGTCTGCGCCAACCCGACTCAATTTGTCTCTGCGATCATCCCCTTTTCTTGTTGAATCTGGCACGGATGTCCTTGTGGACCACGGGGGTTTCGGATGGTTGAAGTCACGAAAATAGATACATATGTTTCGTTTTATGGTTGATACTCGAGTAGTACAAGCGATACCTCTCTTCAAGTTCCAATAACGTTGCGAAGCTATTTTGTTGGGAGATGCCGACTCGGAAAGGAGCTCTATCGTTCCGTTAGTATACTCGAGTCTGCTCGACATTCTCTGAATGTGGATTTGCATAGCCAACGATAGGAAACTTGATTGTCAGCGACATTTATAGAACGGAGGGTCATTAGCAAACTACTAGTAGCGCGCAATTCCTAGAGAATGGCTGGGTTTCAAGTCTATCGGATCAAACCCCTAGTCAACCTCGGCGCTGTTCTACTAGGTTCTAGTGCTTGTGCAACAAAACAACGTTAAAGCAAACCTTATCGTTGCGTAATGGAATTTTGGAAGGTCGTGTTTGTGTTCTACCGAGATCTGAAAACATGACGATCATTCGCAGAACGTCTCAAGGTAAGAAAGAATATGAATATAGCAGCCGGTCCTTGTAGGCTATCAAACTTCAACAATTGTACGGTAGTGTTGTTCGTGAGTATTTTTACCATTTTGATGCAGGCCCATTTATTTTCCCAAGGAAATAGGCGTGAACTCTAACATTATGTTATCTAGAGGCAGGCAGTAATCGATAACGAACCACCCATCATTCTAATCCACATTCGGTGCGGAGTAGTTGAAACTAACTACATGTTGCAGATTCTTTTTGAAGGCGTTCATGGGCTATTATGAGCTAGACGCCCGTGTCCAATTTTATATCAACCTTCTGCGGTGGGCGACCATCCGAGGGACATGCATATGATGATCTCTATCATATCAAGAGATTGGACCGGCAGTCAACATTCAGACGTTGAGACCTTAAAGTCCGGCTTGAGGAATCCCCGCTATGGAATAGCAATGCGCGTTGCCTCTCTTTCGCAGAATTTCGTCAGAATGTGTCGCACACAGGCAGCTTGCCGCAAAGCCAAACTCTTCGAGCCCAATTTCTAACGACGGAGAGGACATTAATTGACCCTGAAAGAGCATTATTGTGATCCCGTGCTCTCATCAGATGTTTTAAGATAATATATACTGCATGTGGCAAAAGATCGACTTTTGCCAGCGAGTTGAGCCTATCGAAGAGCAATAGCGGAAGGTCAGATTGGTATCGAGAGTTTCACCGCCTCCAATTTCTGCATGCGGAGAAAGCCACAGTATGCAAGAGCAGAACGGCAGTCTGGTTGCCGAGGACATTGTTATATTTTACTCAGGCTTGATGAAGCAGTCAACGCTGGTAATAATTCTAGGTAAAAGACATACCATTGGTGCTGCCTTTGATAATGACTTCTCCTCACCACCCCGGCCCCCAATTAGAAGTTGGGAAAGACGCCTCAAGTATTCAAGAGCCAACTGCATCTCTCTTGTTATCATTCTACTCTTGGAAAATCCTTGTTGGATCCCTTCACCATCCAATCGATCCGGCAATCAGTCCCACGCCTGCGGTGCAACCGACGCCTGTGCCTTGTTTCCACCACCACCCACCCAGAGCGGAATTTATGCAGTGTGCAGGGCAAAAAGGGGACGACCTTCCCGTTGGGCATCTCAAGTCTCGGAGACGACTTGCTGTGTGCCAGCGAAGAAGGTCTTGACTGTTCTCTGCAGCTTCTCTCCACGCGTGCTGAGCATGTCATCGGTTGATGACACCAAGGGCATCTCACCCCACATCTGCCGACAGCGCCAGTCGGAGTTTGCCATGGCGGTGTTTCCACAGGCTTCCCGTTGTGCATCTGCCCTCCTGAAACACTGACGCGGACCGCCCGAAGCCCCTGGACATTGAGCCAGAGCCACCCCACGATCCGAACTTTCTTTTGGCGACGACGGTGTGCCAGCTCGCCAGGCAGGAGGAGCTTTTTGGCGAGAGTTGAAGTCCGGATTGCCTGTAGCTCCTGAGAAACCTCATTCTCTGTCTGAATTGGAATCGCAATGAGACAATCGTAGATCCACCTCCAAGCCACAGAGATTTTACGACCGAGTCTTACAGAGTGGAACAGCGTCTGCCTGATTCCTGTTGGGGATTGAGAGTCGAGACGACACTTCCTCCATCCTCCCCTCCTACAAGTTTTTCCCTTCCCCTATCCTGGTGATAATGGCCGACCATCGTCATTCCATGACTGGCTATCGCCTGACTGACCATTCCAGCAAAATGAAGAGCCCAGGAGAGGGCCCAGAAGTATTTGGGACGGCAGCAAACGTCGTTCTCAGCACTGCCGCCGCAAGTTAAAAAAAGAAAGCGTAAAGCAGAGCCAGACCGTGGGAGATGAAACGCCAGCAAATGTTAATCAACTGCCTTATTAGGCCCTCCTCTACTCACATACCCGTGTGATGCTGGTAACAGCCGCAGCATCGATGAAGAAGTTAGAACCAGCCTCAAACTCATATCTTCTCTTCTTTCCGTCCTCGTCCTTGTTGATAGCAGTTCTGAGTTCTCTTGAAACATATGCCTCTCTACAATCATCCCAAACTCACCAAACACAACACTATCGACATCAGCCCTGCAAACACGCATCATGCATCACCAATCTGCCTGGTCTTGCTGAATATAACATGTCGTCGAGACATCTTCCGAAATCTCCCAGTGCCACCAATTCGATCTACCGTCCGTTTTAGAGGTTTTGTCAAGGATTGAAGTCACCTCTTATCCGATCGCCGATATCATCAGTCCCAGCAATTACGCTCCTGCAAACCGGGATCCAGAACGGTATCACCTGTTCCCTCGAATTGATGCAACCTGGGCGCAAAACGTAGCATTTATCGCCAACTGGACTCCTTCCCGCTTGTACTGGTGTCGCACCACGAGGCTCACCACAGAACGTTATACACGTGCCGCTGCATGCTCTGAGGCATTGCCGGAGACAGATATACAGGAAATACGAGAAGGACAAACGATTTTCATCTCCCAGTACGGAGGAAGCCAGATTCAGCATTTGAAGCCAACTAAATTCGCCTTCACCGAGGAGGAGGAAGAAGAAGAGCATTTTCCCGAGTCGAACGATTTGTTGCTGTCCTATCAACGGGCCGAACCCTTACGGCAGCGTGTACCCGAAACGGGTTGGATTTCCAGACGTACATATTCATATGCAGAGAAAGACGCCTACACCCCGCCACATTCCGAAATCCGCTGGGTCAGCGTTGCTGAAACGGCGAAACGGGTTAGTGAGGTTACCCGGTATGTTTTTTCATCTATTTGAATGGTATGATTCTATTCGGCGGCGGCCCACGAATCCAAGGGGGCTCATCAGTCTCAAGCGAAGCGAGCCTCCTATTCCTCCAAGCACTCGGCCAGTGTCGATGCAAAACAATTCCCGGTGTTGAGCTGTGCAGTGCAGTACAACAAAGGGAGGATGCAGTTGGAACTTACTGCTTGCTGCTTCGGAGAAATGTGGACGCACCCCAGGGTTTCGACGCAAGCAGGCGTGCTCCTTCGCCTTTCTGGTGCATGGGAAGCCCCTGTCCTGGCAGCGGGCATCGAGGACGACCAACTTTTCGAGGTCCATTGCAGGGTTCAATCGTCGCCATCGCTCCCTTGAGTCCTTGAGTTTCCTTTCGAGTGAGCAGGGGGCTTCGGGTAGCAGGGCAAGACGTCTAGGGCCTGGCAAAGATTTCTGCTGCAGATGCTTGTACTCCCACGCTTGGCATTAAAATACTCCAGATTTCCCAATCAGCCTTAAAGGGGACGGCCAATGCTCGTGCTTCCGTCCATATACCCCCTCCTGGAACAACCCGCACCTATGAACACCTAGGTCTATTCCTTCCTTCAACTGTCGGCATTTTTTCTTTCCCAACCCATCTTTACCGCGCCAATGTTATTTCGTCGCCCACATTCATCTATTCCCCAACCAACGAAGACCTCTCTCCACGCTCCTCGCTGATGAAAACGCCCGGTCACAGATCCGAATTTCTTTACCTCCCGGATCACCTGCCGACATCTGGTGGTGCATCTTGCTCTTGCTGTCGAGTGGGGTAGAGTCTCGCCCAAGTAGAGTTCACTGAAGAAGACCTGCATCGGAACATAACAGCCCTGCCGTTGCACGAAATTGCAGCCTCTCGCAGACCAGACCTGCCAAAACCTGGAGAAGCATCGATATAGACCAATTCCACGGACACACTCGATCTTCTGACTAACACAACTTCGGTAGCGAGCACTCATTGCCTGCCACTTTAATAATAACATCACACCTAACACCATAGAAGGGTTTTGGCCCCTTCTGTATTCTTGGTAGTGCGGGGACTCTTTGGTGCCAATGAGGAAAGGCTCTTGAATCTCGCCTTGACCTCAACTCTGGTCATTCCTCAACCTCAGACCTTCCATTGCATCTCTTCTTCTGGATAATCACCAAGCTCGGACCTTTCAAGATGGCGGGGTCTTCACACAACACGTATTCGAGGTCTCCCATACCTTCTACCGGCTCCTATGACTCTTCGTCTGTTTCGTCCGCTGCGTCTCCTCGAATGCAGGGTGGATATGAAGGAGGATTAATGGGAGCTTCTCCCAGAGCAATGAGCGGACAACACCCCCAGCATATAAATCTTCCATTAGCCCATAACTCGTTCCCAAATCCATACGGTTCAACTGCTGTCTCTCCAGGACCTCCAGGTATGGATTCAATGGCTGCCTCCACTGGATCTTCAGGCGGAACTCCTGGCGCATCGGGCTCGCAGATGTCCACCGCAAGTATGCAAGCACAGAAGAGGGCCTACCGGCAACGAAGGAAAGACCCTAGCTGTGACGCTTGTCGAGAGAGAAAAGTTAAATGCGATGCGACAGAGACAACGAGTTGCTCAGAATGTTCAAGCAGGAATGTCAAGTGCCAATTTACTAAAGAGACCAACCGCAGGATGTCATCCATTAAACAAGTCCAAGACCTTGAGAAGCAAATCACACAAGTCAAGAGAGAGAACTCACATTTGCGTTCCATGCTGAACTCGCGGGAATCGGAACGTGGGATTGATGGGGAAGGACTTCAAGCCACAACCTTAACCATACCAGAAATTGGATCAAATCCTAGAATAAAACAGCGACCTCCCCCTCCTCACGATTTCTCCCACGTCCGACTAAATATAAGGAATTTTGGTCGTGGAATATTCAAACCTCCAGCACCCTACCGACAAATCGGGATACAAGGCCATTTCAACCCCCCTCGACCAGATTTGCCACCAAAGTATATAGCAGATCACCTACTCACTTCCTACTACTCGTCCATGCACATGATAATACCCATTCTTCACTGGCCGACTTTTGAGCAGGAATACGAAGCTGTTTACAAAACAGGGAGTTTGCATGGCGTCCCGCCCGTTTGGAGCTCGCTTCTCTTTGCCGTCTTGGCTGTTGGGGTTTTATTCAGTTCGGAACCAAGTATACATCGTCCGCACAAAGGCAAGGAGTTTATCGAGATATCGAGATCTCTAATTGACATGTGGAACGACGAGTTTGTCATTGATCATGCAAGAGCAGCGATTCTTACCAGTATTTTCCTTACCGAAATGAACTTGAAGTCGGCAGCTTGGACATGGCTTGCTTCTGCTGTTCGGATTTCTCAGGATATTGGTCTTCACTCCGAAACTGGACCATGGCCTATGATTGAGGGAGAGATGCGAAGAAGGGTATGGTGGGGAATTTATGTTTGGGACCGACACATGTCTTTGGAAATGGGTCGACCTCTCTTGATCGAAGATGCCGACTGTGATGTGGGTTTGCCAGCAGCAATCGATGACCATTATATACACGATACGGGAATGATGGTACCGAATGGGGTATCTCCCCTTACGAACTTTATCATACCAATCATCCACGTTGTCCGCTCCGTCTCTCAACTCATCAAAACCCTTAAATCACCTATCATTTCTCCCTCCACGATCGCAACTTTCGACACCCATTTCAACTCTTGCATGTCCGCATTCCCCCCAGCATGTCAATTATCAGCAAACGACCCCCTGGATTCTCGCATGCTAGCACCAATCTGCCATCTCATGAACGCTCGGTTAGTCTTGCACAGACACAACCTCACCACCTCATGCCCGATAGAAGTAAGGGGCGCCGCAGTCGAACAATGCATCAGAGCAGCCCTCGACTCCACCACCCTTTTCGCCCGAGCAATGGCCTCATCAACGACAACAAATCCATCGACACCTCCTTTCGGACCCACCGCCAACGCGATGACTTGCACCCATATTTGGCGGTGCACTCTCTTCCTCCTCTTTGGTGGCCATTATGATGCCGCTTTGACCTGTATCCGAGCCTCCTCCAGTATTGCTACTCTTAGAGATGTAAATGTAGCATGTGGTCGTAACGTCTCTTTCTTCGTTAGTGTCCTCATCGAGAAACGTCGAACGTCTGGCGGGAACGGGTACCCGCGTGAAATGGACGAGGAGCTACTCGCTTACGTGTCAGGGGATCTGCAGGCGTCGCCAGAGAATAGCTGGGTATGGATGGGGAGTGAGACGGGGATGAATATTGGTGGGATCGGGGTCTCTAAATCCGTAGCTGCTGGTCCGAGTCCAACTTTACTTGGAGGAGGGAGAGAAGAGGGAACCACGGTTCTCAATGATAGCGAAGCGAGGGATTGGGGAGGCTGGGAAAGAGTCGAATATCTTGTTGGTATTCTGGTGAGGGATCAGGCGGGTTATGGATCTGCGAGGGGATATGGAGGGATGCCTCCTAATGATTTAGGGGGACGGGATCAGAGGAAGGGGAATGAGAGGATGAGTATCACGAATATCATCTAATGTGGGTTCGTTGGGGGTTGGGAATGGGGGTTATCTTACGTGCGCCACACTGCGTTGTTTGTTTCATTCCTACTGTTTACTTTTCTTTTGCTTTTCTATATATCATTGAAAAGGATGGGAACTGGGAAGGTTGGATGAACGGGGTTCTGGAGTGTTGTCTTATAAGTCCTCTTTTATATATTTTTGGTTTTTTTGGGGGCACTTCTGTTTTTGGGATGGGGTTGGGTGGGATAAAATTATATACCGTGGGGGTTGTTTCTTGAAGCTGGTTGTATAAGGTCTTTTTTGTATCTGAACTATGGGGGTTCAAGCTGGGTGGCTGGAGTAGGGTGGTTGGTGCATGCACGATAGAAAAGGGGGGGTAATACGATATGGCAGCGTTTCGTTGTTTCCTGTACATATGGCAATACCTTTGTTCGTTGTATTGTGGGACAAGTGTAGTAAGTGTAGCAAAAAACCATAGAGCTGAGTTGAAAGACATGGGGGAGGCGAAAAGGAGTTGGCATAGAAAATCTGATTTGTTGTTTACTGTATTCACTCTTATTTGCAAGACTTATGGTTGTGGGGCTTTCCTCGCTTAAATAGAGACCCCTATATGGTCTATGGCTGTTTCTGCTACCGGGTTTCGCGCCTTTGGGATCTGATGACTTCTGCATGTGAGATTGTGGACGCTTGGGATGCACAGAGGGAGTCAGGATGATCAGCGGGTCTAGATGTGAGCTGTTAAGGTTTCATTCTGTGCTCTGCGTGCATAGAAGGAGGGGGATCTGAATTGCGGGGTAGGTATGATCTTGTTGGGATTATGCGGATTCCACTTCTTGGTCTTGAGAGCTTGTTTGTACCTCTATTAGGAAGGGTCCTCCTAGCCTGGTAATTACTATCTAGAGGGAAGAACAAACATCGTATTGCTGGAAGGAAGAAACGAGCAATGAGGAGGAACTCAAAAGGGGGACGTTGCACGTGACGTGGAAGATCTGGTTCCGTCCGGGGAACACCCTCCCGTTTTTCTATCATCGCGACTCTGAATAACAGTATGGAGAGCCTGGGATGTGGGTAAATATGCTGATATCTAGTTTGGGTACCGATCAGCGACGAAGTTAGGTACATTTTCTGGGGAAGGGAGGGATGAAATACTGGGTGAGACGTCCATGAGACTCGAACTTCAAGCTTTGAGTTCTTGGAACTATTGCTTACTTCTACTGGGGTTTCTTCGACGGAGGGCCGTTTGAGAACTGCGGGCTGGATCATAATTGACATGGGTCGGTATGTGGGGAAGGTGATTGAATTTGCAACCTTGTCTAGGAGCGGGAAAGATTCCATTCACATCCCACGAGTCTTCTAGCGGGAGGGTATTGTTGATATTCTACTGTGGGACAAGCTTTGACCATATATGCGCCCTTAGGTACCTCTGCTGTCATACTAGTATAGGTTGTCCGAACAGAGCCGCAGTCGACTTGAAAACAAGTAACCTCAGATTTGCAGCCTAGTTTTGTTGGGAAAAGCTCATATTATTAGAAAAAGAAGAGCTAGGAATTTTATAAGAGTAATATATGTATAGATAATTTACATAGCGATCATTTCATGGGGAAAATAGAACAATTGGTAGGTAAACTGCTGATGACCCTCGTGCTATTCTTGTCTCGGGTTGTCCTGTCCTAGGGTTTGGTGTCGCTCCTTCCCTCTCTCACTTGACTTGACACCGCGGCTCGACAGTGTGACCCATCACTGTCAGCAGACGAGTGGTCGCTCTGCCTTCTCGACTAGAGACTTCTCATCATCTCGATCTAGATCCATCTCGAGGTCTCTCCTGAGGGATCTCGGTTCAGACTATTACAGGCCCTCTTTGCATTTGTTTCATAAAAGATGTCCCGCGGGGGTGCGTCGGTGGGTGCTATTCTCTGGTATTGTCAACCATTTGGTGTTCTTAATACCCCTCGATTCGGTTTGAAGCTCTCTTGTCGATGATTATTTTTGAGCAAGCTTCTTGCTGGTTGTTCTTCAGTGTTAGATAAGCGGGAGTGATGCGTAGATCTCGGAGTGAGATGATTCCGTTACTCAAAGTAATGTATCCACAAGCTATTTCTCAATTTCGTAACAAATTAGATGATGGTTCTTTCTCTGGATCATGTTGATTCTTTCATATGTCCTGCACAATCGATACACGATAGCATCTCCCTCAGTTCCCGCAAGCATTTTCAGACGACTTGCCACACAAAAATTATGACTACGCCACAAACACAATTATCGCCATTTTGATAAGACTCTTTAACAGCCATTTCTTGAGGTCTATAAAAATAAATTTTCGTGGTTTCACTTTAGTTTTCTTCTTGTCTCTGCTTCGTACAAGCATCATTTCCTTTATTGCAGAAGAATCCCCTGTAAGAAGTCCTAAGCACTAGTATCCACACCATCAAATAACACAAATGAATTCTAACAAAAGCCATCGAAAATTAAGAGGTGCAGAGAAGCTGTGTTCTGTTATATGGTTGTGACCTACTGGTATGACACACAAATAGAAGCCTGCAAAGACCCAAAATGCTCCAACGAGGTCGAGGTCCAAGGCTTTGGCCAAGGCAGTCGGGATGTAGGCGTTTACTTCTTGTTAGTGCGATTTGTGTTCTAAAGCGGAAGAATACAGCTAAACCAAATTGAGAGGAAAAGAAATATGATCAGAATCCCTGTCTTAGAAGGGACTTGTACTAGGAGAGGGAATTTTCATTGCTTAAGAAGAGGAGCTTTGTTTTCACGTGCTAACTGTCCAGTCATTTGCTTACACTTTTCTTTGACTTGTTTTATTGCTGGATTCAGTTTCAATACTTGAACTTAACAGTTATGTCAATAACTCTTGGGTCATATCAATGTGGTTGAATTAAAAATCGGTTTGCCACCCACAGTCCTACATGAACTATGCTATCTTCTAATCCAGAGATTCGTCAAGGAGCAACCTCGTGAAAGACTATTCTCCACTGGGCCCCGTAAGTACTGCACTCAAAGCGGGTGCAATTTGTGGCCACTTTGGAGTCCCATCGCTATTGAATGACATCTTCTGCGCCATCGTAAACCGATTTCCATCGCACTAAACCAGTTAGCAAATCTCCCTCAGGATAATTTTTTAGAAAATACTCACAGCACCAGCCGAGTTAGCAGTAGCATGGTACACATTCCAAATTTCCTTTCCATCAGGACTAGTAAAGAAACCATTATGACCCGTGCCATAATTGCCGTTTGCAGAACTCATCACTGGTCCAGATTTCTTCCATGCTGCAGCAAGAAGAGGACTAGTAGTTCCATCCCAAGTCAATAACCCAAGTTGGTAAGATGATGTCCAGCAATAGCTCGCGCTGTATGTTAAGTAGCTCTTCCCACCTGCATAAATAGCCGCTGGTCCTTCATTGACGGGAGCTCCAACGGTTTCCCAAGCGAGAGTTGGCTTTGAGATGACGCTGACTGCTCCAATAGTTGTGGGTGTATTAAGTTTTGCAATACAAAGACTTTGAACACCGGACATGCATGACCAGACAAGGTAATTGGCACTGGCAGTTCGGAAAACAGTTGCATCGATTCCCCAATCGGGAGTCACTTGACGAGTATAGCTGAAAGCATCCCATGGTGTTGCTCCACCAGTGAGAACATGAACTCGTTGCCCATCCAGATTCGCAGCATTGCCCGCTGTATAGTAGACGTACCAGATACCATTGATGTAATGTACTTCTGGGGCCCAGATACTACAGCAACGACTGGCAGTCGAGGTGCTATGGACGACTTTCTTTTCACCAGTCTTGAGACCGTTGAGAGTGGTAGCTCGTGTGACTTCGACGGTAGTCCAGGTGGTGGTCATCAGGTAGTAGTAGCCGCCTATAAAAAGAGTTTTGGAGTCAGTATACTTCTTTGAGAACTTCTCGAGTATTTCAAAGTAGTGTCAAGAGCAAAGTTTACCCCACACTCCCGAAATTACCAGGAAAGGATAATATTCCCCTTAAGTCTTACTTACCAGAAGTAACAATGAAGGGATCGCTTCCATTGGGATCTCTGAGGGGGTTTGTGTATGTTGCTTGAAGTGACAAACACACCAACGAGAGAAGCGAGATGATGGACGAGAAATGCATAATGAAAGTTAAGGATCTCCGGCGCTTTAGATGTGGGATTGAAGAAGAAAGCAGACAAGTAGTTATCGACTTACGCTTTACTTTATATATCCATTTCTTGGAATAGTTCTACATTCGTGAAGCTCAATTTACACATGGATATTCTGCGGGGGGGATTAAAGTTTTGTGGTACAACGGCAAATTAGTGGGACGGAAAATAAATATGCCAGGGGCCAAGAGATCTTTGTCACGCGCTCGAATCAAATCTATCAGAAAATCAAACCCTCAGATGCGCTCAAATAAAAAGTCTCCAACCCATATCTTGGAACCCGGGGTAATCCGGGGGAATCTAATCAATCTATATTGTACTTGTCACCGTTCTCGGTTCCCATAAGAGGGGGTTTCCTCAACTGTGCTTGTGCCTAGGTGAGGGGAAACTATAAAAGACTGGGTCCTGGAAGTGGGGTTCAGAATACCTCTCAGATGAGTTGTTTTTGGCAGTTTTGCAGGTTCTATTGTATGGACTCCCAAGCTTCGAAGATTTAACGAGTCACTCGAACAGTGACTAGATACACCCAAAGATACAACTCACGAAAATGGAGTTATACACGTGAAGAAAAAGTCACAACTGCCAGGAGCACAAATTTAAGCGCAAAAGTATTATGCTTCCTGAATACCCTTTAAATTGAAACAATAGTTTCAAGCTCGCTAAACACTGCAATTTCCGGACAAACTTCCGTTGCATACAGAAGTGGGAGCACGCAAAAAGGGTTTCAAAAACAAAAACATACAACAGCAGGTATTCGCTGGTGGTCACCCACCCAACTACTAATCTGCCGATCTGAGGCTTGTGTATGGCAGAGCGGACGGGATGCCCAATTCTCCTCAGTCTATGGTCGTATGTGTTGGTTTTTCCGGTTATATGATAATATAGCCCCCCTTCCACTTGTAAATATTCTGGGAACTGCTCATTGCTAAAGGATCTGGAATGTCAATCACTCTGTAGTTCAAGGCGCTGAGATTCAAGCTTTTATGATCAGAACTCGAGTCAGGAAGTGAAGTACAAGTGGAGCTTTGGCAAAAGATTCCGCCTACAGTCATCGTCTGAGTAAAACGAGCTGAAGCTCACCTATATTAATAATATTGAGTCATTTATTAATCGAATCTTGAGACTTGAAAACTGTGAATCAAGTTCATTGGTTACTCACAGAACTCCACTGCTGCGCTCAACTCGCTTTGAAGGGAATAATTGTTAGCATCTCGTCTTCCCGAAAGAGTGTGAACACCTCCTACTATTAAGCGGATACTGTCACGATTTAGCTTTACAACACGGTGTACCAAAGAGATTACAATAATCCCAAAAGGCTAACTTCATTACCCCCTTTCCCCCAGGACTGTCGTCATGAAGTCAAGAGAGTCACACGTTCTCGTGAATAATCGTAAGTTAATTGCATCACCGTTAATCATTGATAGAAATTTGCCCTTTTTCAATCACACGGCAAGGAAACGATTCGCAGACTCAATTTCGAAAACCCTATAAATACTGATCCAGAGCAATACGAAAACTAAATACAACCAACTACAAAACGATACTCTCCACCTTCTCTAAGTTGACGACGAAATCAAAAAAGTTCAAACCTGGAACTTCCACATACAGATACCAACAGATGCTAACATGCCCGGAGAGCCAATCGTTCCGTTCAGGGGTGCCAGTAGAAAGGAAAATGGCAGCACTTTGGGAGGGCTCGTTTTTCGTGATGGATTGATATTTGGCCTTATAATGGCAACCGCTGCGAAAGAAAATGAGGGTATGTATAAAAACACGCTCTATTGAATTATAATCACAAAAGGCTATATTTACGAGTTCTCAAGTGTCTAGCGAAAAAGATGATTAGATTAGATTAGATTATTGGCCTCCGATTAATCTAATTATAGATTAATAAGGTCCTAACTATTAATCTGATTAACCAAAAGTCATTAATCTGATTATTAATTGATTGATTAATTAATCTTATACGTGACTAGGCAGGGCCTATAGAAGCACCGGCCGGGCATTCGGAATGATGTCGGACCGACGTCGGAGCCGCGTCCTTATCTGCCGGGGGCCTTTTTTACAACGTGACTTCTTTACTTTAATTATTAATATTTAGGATTTAAAGAGCTAGAAGAGAAGAAGAAAGAGAGATTAAAGAACGAAAAGAAGAAAAGTAAAAGAAAGTTAGAATCTAAGAATAGCTACTATATTATTACTTAGTCTACTATATATAGTATTTCTTCTAGTATTAAAATATATATTCTAAGTTTTATATAATTAAGGTTATACTTTTAAGACTTATTTTCTAGGAAAATAGATATATATAAGTTAAATAATATTATTTTATTATATATAAAAATTATTATAAATTATATATTAATAGATAATAAGTAAAGACTAGAAAGCGTTCTAATAGATTAAGTACTATTATATACTCTTATAGTATAAAAGAGTTACTTAGGTTAGCTAAGCGATCTAGAGATTTCCTTAATAAGATATTATATAACTAAAATAGATTATAAAGGCTTAGATAAGCTAGTATACTCTAGCTTATAATAATTAAAGTAATTCTTATAATCTATAAGTAGAAAGGTTCTATTTAAGACTAGTATATCTACTATTAGATAGAAGCTTTATACTTAACTTAGTTTACTTAGTTATTTAATACCTTTTAGCTTTAATTACTTTATATAAGTAATAAGTTTATCTCTAAGTAAATAACCTATAATATAAACCTCTCTATATAGTAACTAACTCGTCGAAATAATATCTTAGTTAGATAGATTAAGTTTTATTATACTTTATACTTAACTTAATATTATATTATTATTACTACTCTAACTACTCTATATAATTAAAAAGTTTATCTCTAAGTACTTATTATAAATCACGTATATATATAACTAAGTAAAGACTAGATAGTATTCTAATAGATTAAGTACTATTATATACTCTTATAGTATTAGATAGATCGCTTAGATTAGCTAAGCGATCTAAGGATTTTATATAGTTATAATTATATAATAGATTCTAGAGAATCTCTTAGAGATCTAAAGAGGTCTATAGATCTAGAGTAGATCTAGAAGTAGAAAGGTTCTATATAGTACTAGTACGTCTACTATTAGATAGAAGCTTTATACTTAACTTAATATTATATTATTATTACTATCTTAATAGCTTTATAGTTAAGTAACAAGTTTACCTTTAAGTAAATATCTAGTCTATAATTAAATCTCTTTCTAAGTAATAAACTCTAGCGATACTTAGTTACCTTAGTTAGTTAGTTTAAGAATCGTTATAGTACTCTAGCTTAGAAGTTTATTTATAATAGCCTCTACTACTCTAAAATAAGTCGTATATACTAGCTCTAGTACTAGTCGAGTTAACCTACTAGCTAGTAGTAGAACTACTACTAGTATACTATCGACTATATCTTAGAGAATAAATAAACCTAACGATAATAATATTAGTATATCTAATATATCTAAGCTATATAAGGTTAAAGTACTTAAGACTATCTAGGTTAAAATACTAGATATCTATTAAGGAAAATAATAAGAACTTAACTTATTTCTACTCTAAATAGATATATACTTCTACTTTAACTTAGATAAGTTTAAGAACGATTATAACTTAAAATCTATCTTTATAGTCTCTTATCTTAGAGAAGTAGTACTTAAATAGACTTAACTATATCTTAAAAACTTCTTTATCTATAAGAATATAGATAGATTAATAGAAGTTACTAAGTTAATATTTAAATTATAGAAGAGATTTAAAATAGCTATTTATAGAGTCTTTAGAGACTATAATACTATTAAGATAGCTATATATAAGCTATTAGATCTATACTAGACTAGGTTAGCTATTAACTACTCTACTAAGTTCTAATAATATAGTTACTTTTATAGAACTATTCTATAGAGAATTAAAACTATATCTATAGAAAGAAATAGTAATATAAATTATAAATTTCTATACTATTATAGCTATAATTAAAGTAGTAGTATAACTAGATAACTATCTATAGAAATTTAAGAAAAGTATTTCTTACTAGAATACTAAGAGAAGAGCTACTAGAAGTAGAATAGAATTTAGAAGTAAGTAAACGCTATATAAATAAAACTCTTTTAGAAGAGAGAACTTTCTTAGAAAGACTATAACTATAGACGAGAATAGAACTTATACTATTTATATAGCTAGTCTAGATATTTATTTATTTATTTATTACTATTTAACGTTAGGCGAAGTCTAGATCGCGTAGTCTAGGTCCTAGAAAGTCCTAATTAGAGTAAATGACGCTGAGGGGGGGTACTCTAGGCTATAGAGGGTGTAAATGAAAAGAGCTAATTTATAAGAGACAGTTTAAAAAGAAGCTCTACTTTTAGAACAGCTCTTATCCTTAATTAATGTTTAGAACTAGAGTAGAATAAAGGAAATATAAGGAAAAGAGAGAAAAAAGGAGAAGGTCTATCTATCTAGAGACATAGAGATTAGTATAGAATTTAGTCTTAAAGTAGACCTTGCTAAAGAGCTCCTTGTAGTAGGGGCTAAAGAGAAGTTAGAGGTCCTTCTTAGCCTTAGCTAAAAGCCTAGGGGCCTTGTTGTTTACGAGCCTATAAAAGAGTATATAGAATTAAGTTTTAGCCTTCCCACAGTTACATTCCCCTGAAGTGAGCAGCGTATCGTAGTGAAAGAAGCGTAGGTGGTAGGAGGTAAAGTCGCCGTAGCTAGAGCGAGCAGCGATTAAGCGAGCTAGGACCTCTCTTAGTAGCTGAAGAGACCTAGGCTTTAAAGACCAGGTGCAGAAACCTAGGTCCTTATAAAGGCCTAGGAGGGTAGTGTTCTAGAGGTTTTTTGTAAGCTTGACCCCTGCCTCCTTAGTCTCTCTTTTGAGTATAGTAGTATAGAGTATAGGCGGGGGGTCAGAAGAGAGTGTACAAGCTGCTTTGCCTACAACTCTGTCCGTAATCTCGTTGCCTAGGATCTCTATATAGCTAGAGCACTACCTAGTCTCTATTTTCCTAGGGTGTAGTAAGGCTAATTCGTAGACTCTATTAAAGGTTTCTTATAAGGTGCTACAGGACCGGTAGGTCAACTGTAGCGTAGCTTTAAGGTTGTTAAGGCAGATCTAGCACTTCCTAGCCGCCGGCTAGAAAGGGGAGCCTATAGCTAATTCTAGACTATAGAGAGCAGCTCTAGCTTCTACGTTATATATCTCTAACGTTTTGTCGAAAGGAAAGGCCTTAGTGTTAAGAACAACCCTCTCTCTTATAAGGCATACGCCTCTACTAGTTCTTTTGTCGTCTAAGCGAGAGCTGTTCGTAAATACTACTAGGTCTATAGGTAGAACTATAGCTAGGAATTCAAGGAATTTAGCCTTAAAAGAGCTCTTGTCTCTACTAGGGTTAGGTTCTACTACTTTAATAAGGCAGGCTTGTCGGTTAAAACCCTTATTCTATAGAGAGTCTTATATTAGGTTAATCTCTTTAGAGAGAGAGAGAGCTCTATAAGAGCGATAAATAAGCCTAGCTTTAGAGCTAGAGCTATTTATACATCGTTTAAGCAGGTAGGCAGGGTCTAGCCGTCGGATCCTAGCCTCGAATACTTTACTTCTTACTATAAGAGTAATTTCAGAGGCTAGAAGGCTAGATTCTATTAGAAGTACTAAGATAGAAGTAGTCTTATATACTAGAAGGATAATCCTAGTATACTTAGCTACTACTCGGTCTAGGAGGGTTAGGTAACAGCTAATTTAGTTATTTATAGTCTCTTCTTCTTTAGCTCTTACTTGTCTAGAGAACTATATCTCGCTTCTAAAGTAGGCGATTAATAGAATATAAGTAGTAGCCGCTTATTATAGTAGGTAAGAGAGAGAGCCTCTTAATATATTTATTATCTCTTTTAGAGTATTAGCTACTAGTGTAGCCTTGCTTATTATTCTTTTAATATAGTTATAGAAGGTAAGACGAGGGTTAAAGAAGATACTAAGCTATCGAAGCTCTTAGGTTAGCTCTATTATTCTATTTTCTACTATAATAGAAGAGAGAGAGCGTATACCTCTCTCTTTTTACTTTCTCTTTTAAGAGAAGTAGATAAGTTTAGACTTCTTAGTATTAAAGGTAATCCTCTTATCTATACTCTACTCTAGTACTCTTACTATCTATTTTACTAGGACTATAACATTCTCTACCTTAGTAGGCCTAAAAGTAAGTAATCTAATATCATCGGTATAGCTGAACCTTTATAGCGTTAGAAGATAGCCTACTTCTAAGGTAAAGAGTAGCTAAATGTAGAGTATAAAAAGAATAGGCGAGATAGGCGAGCTCTAAGGTAGACTATATTAAAGAGAAGTAGGTACTTCTATTTCTCTATCTAACTTTACTCTTATAGATCTATTAGTTAGAAAGGAAGTAACCTAAGCTATAAAGCTATATAGCTATCCTTACTCTCTAAGCCTCTTAATTAGACGGCTAGGTAGTACTATATTAAATACTCTCTTAATATTAAGTATAAGAAGAGAGGCCTTCTATTTATCTATAAGTACCTTCTCTATATCGAAGGTAAGGTATATAGTAAGGTCTATAGCCGCTCTTAAAGAAAGAGCTCTAAACTAGTTTTATTTAAGAATAGAGCACTTAATAGCTATCTATAAAGCTCTCTTTATAAGAAGCCTTTTAAGCCTCTTACTAAGAACTAAGAGTAGAGAAATTAGTTAATATACTTAAGGTAACAACTTATCCTTCTTATTTAGCTTTAGAATAATAGTAATAATAGTAGTATAGAAAATCTTAGAGTAGAACCTAATCTTAATATATCCCTTAAATAGAGAGTATACTAGGTGTAAGATCTAGTACTAGGTAGCCTTAAAGACTCCTGTTACTAGCTTATCCTCTCTAGGTGTAGTAGAGGCTTTCCCTAGAACTGATTCTTTAATCTCTCGTAGAGTAAGAGCTACCTAGAGTAGCGCGCGTATAGAGGTTATAGAGGTGTCGGTTAGTATATCCTCTACTTTAGCCTTGTTTATAAGTAGCTCCTATACTAGGATCTTCTACTTCTCCTGAGTAGTAAAGCCTAGCTGGCCAGCCGAGTCCTTTAAAGAGAGGGACTTGTATACTCTAGTACTCTAGTACTATTTATAGATCTTGAAAACATCCTTACTCTTTATAGCTTTGTCGATCAGGCTATAGAAGTACACTCTCTTTACCTTCTAGATCTCCTGTCTAAGAGCTCTCTAAAGACTTTTCACAGCCTCTAGGCTGCCTTCGAGCCTTCGAGCTTTCCTAGCCTTAGTAGCTGTAGACTAACACTCCTTGTTCTACTAGAGGTGTCTAAACCTATGCCTAAGGCCTCGCTTAGTACTACTAAGGTATATACTATATATACACTTAATAATAAATCCTACTAGAGCCTCTAGTAATTCTATATCTATTTATTCACCTAGCTTATATAACTACTATACTTTAAGCTTTCTCTATAGAGCTACCTTAAAGTCTTTAATATTAAGAGTACTAAGTTTTAAGGGAGAGTCCTTCTTAGCTAGGCCTCTAGAGTATAGTAAGCGTATAAGAACCGAGAGGTAGTTAGAGCTATATATAAAAGTAAGGTCAACCTCTATAGCTACCTCTCTTTAATAGAGGTTACTAGAGTAAAAGGCTAGGTTAAGAGTATTCCTAAGATTATAAGTTTATATACTAGAAGAGGTAGTAAGTTATAGCTCTCTATTCTCTATCTAGTTAATAAGTAAGAGAGCCTAGGCACTCTCTTAGCTAAGGAAGTTAAGCTACTAGAGCTAGCTTTTTAGGTTAAAGTCCTTAGCTAGAAAGAGGTTTCTTATAAGGATATATTAAGAACTAAGGATAAGGCTAACAGCCTTCTCTATACTCTTAGTACCTAGAGGCGCGTTATATACGTTAAGTATATAAAGTAAGTAGCCTTAGAAGAGTATAAATTTAATATAGACAAGGTCTTAGCATTTAAGCGAGAGAGCGATTAGAGTCTGTTAGCTTATAAGAATGCTAGCTCTCTTTTATATAAAAGTAAGTACTCTAGACAGGCTAATATTCTAGTTATATATAGGTGTAAAGTAGTTATAATTTAGATAGCGTCTTATAATCTAGCGGCTGATCTCCTTATAGTAGATATATAGCTTCTAGATAAGTACTATATTAACTCGCTTAATATAGGCTAGCTATAGTACTAGCTTCTAGTATTCGCTCGACTTATATATATTAATTTATAGAACTTAGAGGTAGTAGTATTTTAAGAATCCTTATATACTTATAATAGAGTAGAGGGGTTAGCGTTTAGGTCTCCTTGTCTAGAAGGGTTATAGTATAATTCTTTCGCTATAGTAGTAAGGGAATTATTAGCTTGTTAGAGAATTATAGACAAGAGTATAAGAGAGCTATCTACGCTAGTTTAAGAGAGAGAGATCGAGTTCTAAGAGGTAGAAGGTAGATCTAGGTCTATTTCTATATCTATACTACTATAGAGCGAGTCTTTCTCTCTTCTTAACTATATCTTATTATATACTTACTAAACAGCTCTCTTGTTCTCGTTTAAAGGGTATGTTTCTAAGGCTTTTAGCCTAAGCTAGCACGTGGGATCGTTAGAGGCATGTAGACTACTATAGTATAGATACTTTAGTCTATACTAAGAGTGTCTAATACATCTAGAGTAGAAAGCTTCTAAGTGTTTAGTAGTACTATATAAGCGGCATCGTTAGTTCTTACTATAGTTCCTTAAGTTATACTACATCTAGCACTTAGAGTACTATATAACAATAGAGACTTTAGAAAGGCGCTTAAAGAAGGCTCTTCTTCTAAGAAGAGATACTATGTTAGAGATAGCGTGAGAGACGCTAGCTTCCTCTTCCTTAAAGAACATAATCTAAGAGGTATAGAACAGCTCGTTAGAAAGAGAGCTAGTAGCTATGTTAACCTTTATAGACGTGAGTCTAATTCGCTCCTCTATAGCTATAGCTACTACTTGCGGGGTAGTAGAGGAAAGGGTCGATATAATCGCTCCTTCTTTATTAATTTCGACAGTTTTAATACTATAAGAGACCTCTAATAGACGGAATACTACCTAATCTTACGAGGCCTCTATTTTAGCTATAGAGAACAGGGTTTAGATAAAGGCCTTCTTTGTTAATAGAAGAGTATTAAGGGCTTCTTTATCTTTAGGTATAATAGCAAATCTAGAGTTAACTAATAGTACTTCTTATATAAGCTCTTTATAGCTAATTTTTAGGTTATAGAGAGTAAGGAAGATAGCTAGCGTAGAGTGTTTCCTTTTAGGAGAGTCTGTAGGTAGTCGTATAAAGACCCTAAGGTCGGATCTTACTATAGGTCTCTTATTCTTTTGTAGCTTTAAAGCAGTAGGCGGGGGAGGTGGGTGTGGTAGTAGTGGTAGTAGTAGTAGTGTTGTGCCTGCATTTCCAGGCGCTAAGGCGCTCCCAGCGGTCTGTGCGTATGAAAAATTTCTAACAGGAGCTAGAGAGGGGGAAGGAGTCGTAGGGGACGTAGGACAGCCTCTGTATGTGGCAGCGGAGGTTCCTTGAGCCGTTGGTAGTTAAGGAGGGTCCCCTGAGGTGTATACACGGTAGAAGGCTAGGCTGAGGTCGGCAACCTGAGTACAAAAGGCTGTAAGGTAGAGTAAGACGTCTGGGGGGGCTTTATCGAGGGCAGTGCTTAAATGGTGATCCACAGCTTCTGTAGTACCTCTAAAGAAGATTTGGCCTATAGTACTCCGTTCTAGGGCTCTAGAAGTCTCAGAGACGAAGCGTTACTAGATGTTTAGAAGAGAGGGAATCGGGCGTACTCCCCCCTTTCCAAGGCCTCTTCTCAGGGGCGTAGGCGAGGCCGGAGGCCTCCTTAGAGGAGTCTCTATAGAAGGAATTCAGCTTATTAAGCGAGATTAAGAGAGATCGAGCGTTTTAGAATAAAAAATTCGGTCTACGAAAAAAGGTGTGTTTTACTAGTCTAGATATATATTAAAAAAGTATACTTAGAAAAAAGTAAGAAACTCTAGAAAGAAAAGAAGAAATATACTAATACTACTACTTAATAAGTAATAGTATTCTTTAAAGAAACTAAACTTAGAGATAAAGTACTTAAAGCTTAAGAATATAGAATATAAGTAGAGAAAGTTAATACTACTCTATAATAGTATTATAAGAACTACTTTAATACTAAGAAAATACTACTACTACTAGATTTATAATTAGAATCTATAGAATAATTATATAATAGAGAATATTAGAATAATAAACTATAAATAGATAAAATATAAGCTTTTATTAGATATTTCGAATATAGTAACTAAAAGATAGATCTTAAGAGAAATAAATCTAATTTATAAGTATCTTATACTACTAAAAGTTATAAGATAACTATATTAGATAAATTCTTAGTACTAAGTAATAAGAACTAATATATTATCTTTTAAAATATTAAGACTAGACTAGAGACTATAGAATTAAAATACTCTTAAGTATCTCTAGATAATATCTACTTAGAAAAGAAATAAGAGTTTCTAGAACTCTTAAATATTACTTATATAGAATTAGAAATTAGAGATATATAGTTTCTAGTAGACATTTAAATAGATTTTATTAAATAGTAATAAGCTAGCCTAGAAGTATTTACTAGAACGTCTAAATCTAGCTTTAAAAGTAAGTTACTCTTAGAAGTAAATAAGAAGATAGTATAACTAGCTAAACTATATAAAGTAATCTATACTAAAAACGATTAGGTTATACTATAGATACTTATCTATAGTAAGAAAAGAATTAGAGTTATATATAAAAAGAAGAAGCTATATACTATCTTAGAAGAATAATAAATATTCTTTACTAGAAGAATTAGAGAAAAGAAACTATAGATTCTTATAGACTCTAGAGTAATAGATAACTTCTTTTCTCTAATAGCTATAAAGAAGCTAAATATCACTATTTAGAAAATTAAGTAGCTCTATTAAGTAGAGACTATTAATAAAATAGATATTACTTACTAGAATAGAATAATTAACTAATAAACTATTCTAATAAGTACTAATATCATTAAAATAAGACTAAGAGAAGCTATTCTTAGTATACTCTAGATTTAAAAATATAATCTAGATATTAATTAGAGAACTTATATAATAACCTTTAACTAATATAAATATAAGAAGTTATATAATTAACTATATAGCTAGAATAAGATTAGTACTATCTCTTCTAAGAAGCTAGAATACCTTACTAAGAGTTCTCTAGAGATTAGAAAGAGAGCTAATAATAAAATACTTATATAGTATAGAGAATTTATAGAGTTATTTAAGAATCTAGAGAATATATATACTCTTCTAGAATACTAGCTATAGAATTATAAGATTAACTTAATAGAGAATTATAACCTTAGAAAGTAGAAGCTTTAACTATATAACTAGTATAATCTAGACTTACTAGAGAATTATATCTAGAAAGAGATAAAGAAAGATAATATTTAAAAATCTAAATTATCTATATCTTTAAATATACTTATTATTAAGAAAAAAAATAATCTAAATAAACAAGTATATATTAATTATAGAGAATTAAATAATATAATAATTAAGAATATATACTTATTACTAATAGACTAATACTTATAGAATAAGTTAGACTAAGTAAAGATATTTATAAAACTAGATTAATAAAACGTCTATAGCTTAATTAGAATTAAGACTAGATATAAATAGAAGATAGCCTTTATATTACTATTAGAACTCTATAAGTATACTATTATATTATTTAGATTAACTAATATACTAGCTACTTATTAGAGATAATATAATAGTATTCTAGAAGAACTATTAGAAATAACTATTATCTATTATTTAGATAATATATTAATCTACTCTAAAAGAGTAGAAGAATATAAAAGATATAACTAAGAAGTTTTATAATAGCTTACTAAAGTAGACTTTTAATTAAAACTTTCGAAATATAAGTTTAGAGTAACTTATACTCTCTTTCTAGAGAATATTTTTAGTCTAGAAAGAATAGAAATAGATCTAGTAAAGATCTAGACTATTATTAAATATATAATACTAAGAAGTATTAAAGATATATAGTCTTTTCTTAGGTTTACTAATTTCTATTATTATTATATAAGAGGTTATATAGATACTATAAAACTAATATCTATTCTTACTAGAAAAGCTAAAGAATTTTTCTAGAATAAGATAGTAGAGAAAGTATTCTAGACTTTAAAGTAACGATTTATAGAAGAATCTATTCTATATAACTATAACTCTAATAAAGTAAGTATAATTAAGATAGATGTTTTAGATATAGTAGTAGATACTATATATTTATAACTAAATAAAGAAGAAAAACTTATATCTATAGTATACTTCTTAAAAACCTTTAATATAGCTTAGTAGAACTATAGTATCTAAAATAAAGAATTAATAGCTATAGTACTAGCTCTTAAAGAATAGAGAATCTATCTCTAGAGTATAATATATCTAGTTATAACGATTCTTAAACTAACTAACTAAGGTAACTAAGTATTACTAGAGTTTATTACTTATAAAGAGGTTTAATTATAGACTAGATATTTACTTAAAAGTAAACTTATTACTTAACTATTAAGTAATTAAGGTAGTAATAATAATATAATATTAAGTTAAGTATAAAGCTTCTATCTAATAGTAGATATACTAGTCTTATATAGAATCTTTATACTTATATTAATTAGTATAATTATTCTAATTATTCTAATCTTACTTAGTATTACTTAGTTAATTACTACTAATTAATAATAGTTATATAATCTATTCTAGATGAAATCTCTAGATCGCTTAGCTAGTCTAAGTAGTTCTCTATTACTATAAGAGTATATAATAGTACTTAACCTATTAGAACGCTGTCTAGTCTTTACTTATTATATATATACGTGATTTATAATACTATTCTCTTCTTAGCTTAGTATGTCTCTATACTTAAGTACGATCTAAGAAATAATAATTAGAGGCTATTAGCCTCTTTCTCTTTTAATATATTCTCTAAGAAAACCTACGATCGATAGGTTCTTCTAACTAACATCCTTAACTATAGTTTTACTACTACTATAAAGTGTTTCTATTACTAAACCTATAGTTACAGTTATATCATAAGCACCTAATACACTTGTTACTTAGAATACGTTCGCGTTAGACGTTCGAGGTATAATAGTAAACTCGAATTCCTCGATAGATATAAGGCTCTAGCTTACTAGAAAGAGAAGCTTAAGAAAGAAGAAGAAGAAGTAATAGTAAAGATACTATATCTTTATAAATAAAAGAAATTCCTTTAGCGTCCTTATAACGATATAATAGTCTATAGTTTTAAGTCTCTATAAGAATTAGATATAGCTAAGGAAAAGAAGCGTAAGAAAGAAGAGTTATAGAGGAAAGAAATCGAGAAGGCTGAAACTATAACGACACGTATAGCTGATAGACTATATACGAATGTACGACTACGCTAGATGTAAGTTAGACACTAGAGAACTGTCTATATAAGGATTCTAAGCTAAAGAGAGAAGAGAAGAAGGGACAGAAGACTAGAAGCTAGAGGCTCTTATATACATAAGGTTATACTAAGCTATAGCTAACCGAGCCGGGCTCGGGAAGTACGATATCCGCTAGGTTTTAGCTAGGGGCTGGTCTAAGGTGTAGTGTGACAGTTCTAACCGCTACCACACCTCAGGCCAACCCCCGACTGGAACCCAGCGGATACCGTGCTTCCTGAGCCCGGCTCGGTTAGCTATAGCTTGGCACAACCTCCTGTATATAAGAGCTTCCAGCTCCTAGGCTTCTGTCCTTTCTTCTCTTCTCTCTTTAGCTTAGAATCCTCGTATAGACAGTTCCACAGTGCCTAACTTACACCTGGCGTAGTCGTGCATTCGTGTGCGGTCTATAAGCTGTGCGTGTCGTCACATGTAGTAGCGGTTAGAACCGTTATATTACCTCCCCTTTTAAAAAGAAGCTTACTCTTAAGCTTGTAGAAGCATCTATACTATCGTCTAACTCTTCGTACGAATCTACCCTACTCTTATAAGCCTTAATCTAATCACCTAAGCGACGCAGGGGTCCTAGTTACGTAGAGTATACTATATAGAAGCTTTTTAGCTTATATAGAAAGTACTTAAAGTCAGAAGTAGAATACTACTCTAGATCTTCGTTATATCCTATCTATTTAGCCTTATAATATAGTATATTTCTTATCTTTTTCACTATAACTACTTCTTCTACTTTCTACTCTTTATCGTTAGTAATCTATATAGGTGAAGGTAGCTTATTTACTTGTTCTAGTAGAGGATCGTCTAATACTTTCTATAGACGGTCTATTAAGAATATAGAGTATATTTTTATAGAAGCTAGTAGCTTAACTTTATAGAAGTATCTAACCTTTTAAATTACTTTATATAAGCCTACTATTTAATAGTCTAATTTATAGCTAGAGTACTCTATCTTCTAATTCTTTATAGATACCTAGACCTTATCTTCTACTTTAAAGTCTACTTTCTATCGATAGAGGTTAATATCTCTTTACTTCTTATTCTACACTTTTCTTATAATCGTATAAGCTATTTTCTATCTCTCCTAGATCCTTTTAACTATCTACTAGGCCTCTTCTTAGTTTAGCTTTTCTATTACTATAGCTACGTCTAGCGTGTTCTAGTTAAAAGAGATATATAGTAGATATATATTTAGAAGCTTAAATAGCGACATTCTAATACTCTTATAGAATAGCGTTAGCTAGACGTAGTCTATAATAGATAGGAGTTTAGACTAGTTATTCTAGTAGTAGTTAATAAAGAGGCGTAAGCGCTAGTCTAAATACTAGTTTATAATTTCTGTCTATCTATCTATTTAAGAGTAGAAGGCTATTAATAGTTTAATCTAAATGCCTAGTATATAGTAGAACTCGTTCTAGAATTTAGATATAAATTAAGGTTCTCTATCTAATATAATTATCTATAGTACTCTATAGTGTCTATAGATGTACGTTATATATAGCTAGGCTATTTCCTTTATATTTATTATCTTATAGTATAGAATAGAGACGCTTTACTTACTTAAATAATCGATTACTATATAGGCTATATTATACTCTAACTTATTCTTTAGA